>VDFB02166398.1:0-68775 GCA_007258455.2 Sequoia sempervirens | reverse complement strand
CATCAGTCTTCATTGTCCACTTTGTCCCTTTATCACCTATCATCAATCTTTCTACTTTGTCCATCCTCTATCATCTATCATATTCCATCCATCATCGATCGATACTGTCCACTTTTCTCCTGCTCTCCATCCTATCTTGGTCATCCGTCAAAATCTCCATCATGGTCTGTCTTCAGCCTTTTGTCGAACTACGAGGGCTTTGCGCTTCCACGTAGGCAAGGCTAATCTTTGCTCAACCCCCGAGCCCCTAGGTTGCTAGGGTGTGTTAGTCTCCTATCTTGTGTCATGTCTCTTGTGTCGTGTCATCAAGCTTTGCCCTTATCTCGCTGGATCTTAACAAAAAAGATCCACTTGTATCATCATATCCAATCGGTTCTAAATATCCTACGTCATATCAATCTTTCAATTTAGTATCCATCATCGGTCTCAACAGGATGCATCCTTCCTAACAGACCTCATCAATCCCATCCATCCCCTTGATTGATCCTATGGCAAAGGACATTTGTAATTGATTGTGATCTTTTGATGCTTTTGGCTTTTGTTTATCATTTGAGCTCCCTATCATCACTTGTCATGGTCGCCTTGATCCATCATATCATGGTGTGCTTTGACTAGTCAACATAGGGGTGTATCTTGATCTTTTCTTTGTCTTCTTGGTTGTCCCACGTAGTACCCACCAAGATCCCTGAGGTCTTGTGTTACGCTGGGGCATCCTTGCGTGCTTGTGGTTATCCCAATACCTGGCCCGACCAAGGTCATCGTGACTTTGGGGTGTTGGGATAGCCTTCTTGTTTGTTATGTCTATTTTCTGTATTAGACACTAATCTGCCTTGGTTCTTCATACCCTGGCGTCTTGTGTCTTATGCTATAGCAAAAATCAGTGCTCCGACGATGGCAAATTGCATTTAGATTGTATTTCATCCCCCATCCCAACCCCCCCCCATCCATTCATCCTTCATCACACTCCCCTCCCAATCTTCCATTGCATTGCATCACCTTCTTCAACTCCCCTTGCATCATCTCATCCATTTCGAGAGCACACCAGGTTCTCTTTGAACCCACATGTCCTTCCTCGAGGGGCATCCCCATCCCTAATTTTCATCATTTTTCTCCTCCTCCTAGTCACCCTTTGGAATGACCGGGGCATCTTTTCCACCCAACCATTCTTTCTAGGATCTATATTTTAATATTCTTTGAAATGATGCTACTTCCGTAACAATTCATCTCAAAGAAAATGTAGATGTCTAAATTTGGACACTTAATTCATCCAAATTCATCCCCTTTCATCTTATCTTCATTAATTAAGTAATACTGCTATTATTTAATTAATAGCTTTAATTCTGCCAAACCCCTAAGGTATTTAATCAATAATACCTTATCTCTTTAATCCTCCTTCCATCAATTGAATTAAATAAATATTCCATTTATTTAATTCCCCTCATGTCACATCCTCCATCATTTTTTATCTTATCTTAATCCTTCTTCTAATCCCATCATTAGGATGTGCACATGCCTAATCTTGGATTAGGATGTGTCACATCCTCCAACTTTTGCAAGTTGGCCTCTAATCCCTCTTAGCCACCTAACCCCCCTCTAATCCTTCATTACTCTTTCCCATGTGATCTTTGACTTGTCACATCAAGTCACATGTGAAATCTAACCCTCTTTTAATCTTCATTAATTAATCTAATCAAGTGCTTGCACAATCCTAATCACCCCCTTTAGTCAACTCTCCCCATCCCCCAAGAAATTTTTAATTCATTTTTATTCATCCTAGGCTTCTCTCTTCCCCATGTGAATTTTTAATTCACCTTTTAATCCCCCTAATGCACCCTTTGGAATTTAAAATTCTTTTCCATCTCCCATATGAATATTTTGAGGAATTTTTAATTCCTCACATGTCCTCTCACCCACATGGGGACAAGTACCTCCTTTATGAGGAGATCTTGTCCAATCCCAAGGTACTTTGTACCCCCTCCATGTCATGTCCTTTTTCTTCCACCTCATGTACACTTCACCTTTTAGGGCTTCATCACATGCCACATGTCAAGATGTGAGGGCTTGTGAGTTCTCAACTCACCTTAGCCCTACATCTTGATATTTGGTGGATCAATCTCAACCGTCCATTTCCCCTAGGATTTCCCAAAAATCCTATAAATACCCCCTCTTTTCTCTCATTTTGGGGAGATCACTTGTGCTAGCCAAACTCTTGCAGTTTTATTTCTCAACCTCTACTTAGCCATTTTCACATCTTCATCCATTTGCATCCATCTTCACATCCTCATCTAGCTTGCATCTTGCCATCCAAGGAGCATACACATCCAAGATCGAAGGGCCAACCAAAGGATCGACTCAACGCAAGGTATAAAGTTCCATTTCGTGGCTTTGTCTTGTTTTGTTTCCAACTTAGGCTAATCTCGAAGTGTAGGTTGTTTTAGTTGTTTATTTGCACTCTTTACTTGCTGCTTATTTTCTAACACCTATTTCGACCTATCACAAATCCATATATAACTGTACGGATCCATACAGGTTGTACCATGGCTCTCTACGTAGGTGGGGGTTTCATAAAAAATTTACAAGTTTTAAAAACAAAATTGTAGGTTTTATAAAAATTTCTAGCAAAATTTTTGAAGAAGCATTGATTTTTTAAAATCGAGTGTTTTCTAAAATTTTCATTGGTTGCATTAATTTTTTTAGGTGGAATTTAATAGGGGTACTTGCAAGTACCTGCGTGTGCAGCCTGCAAGCTCCCTAGCACCCGTTAACAACTTTAATGACAATAGACAACGTGCCTTTTGTCATCTGTCAACAACTCTTGCACTAGCCAGTTCTTTATTCTAACCGATGAAGACTTTTTTTTGGCGTGCATTTCCTGGTTCCATTTTTCCCATCACTTCAAAAAAAATTTGACACCCACCCTCCATTTTCTGGCATATTTTTTTGGTAGGGCATTTTGTAGCATATTTTGGTAGGATCAAAGGAATGTTCTAGCAACTGCGATTTTTTTCGGTCTAATTGGGTTTTTTTTGCCAAATAGAGGAATATTTTGTGAATATTTCACTAATGTAATGTTGACATCAACATGACATCAACGGTACGACAACTGGTAGGGCCCCCCAAGTCCCCTCTTTGGCCTTTACGAAGCAATTTTTTCTTTTGGCCATAACTTAGGTGTATGATATCAGTTTTTGGCAAATGAGATATCGTCAGAAAGTTGGTTCCACCATTCTAGTGGTGTGGGTTTCACCACTATTTTTTTCTTTTGGTGCATTATATAGCTTGTCAAAGTCAGATGTGTTGTTTTCACTCTCAAGCTCACAAATTTTGATCAGTTTCTTCATTTTTCATGATTCCAATGGCATTGGGATGGTCTGTCAAAGCTCTTTACAGCTATCCATGCCATTTTTCCAAAATTTTATCCAAGAATATTTATTCAATTTTTGGTGTTTTCACACTTTGCTAGATTACTTGGACGCTTCTACTCTTAGAAGTTTTTTTGTTTGTGTGGGATGACTTGTTTTAGGTTGTTACATATGTGTTTCCATCTTTTTGTCCTAAATTTGGACATTTTAGTCATGCTTTTTTAGCATGTTATCTTTTTGGACATTGTAAGTTTCCACTGTAAGCACTTTTCTTATGTAAACACACTTCTTATGTAAAAACCCTAAAATAAAGTGCCTATGTATTGCACATGATTGTTGGGATCTAGCACATCATTTTATGTCTTATTATACTCACACTATGATATACAGTTCCATGGGGGAGTTGATGTTTTCCTTTGTTTTCCATCACACCTTTGTCAAGTGAGTGTCCCTTCCACAATAGTAGCCTCATGTGTGTGTGCCTTTTATTTACCCACCTTCTATATTTGCTGGTACTTTTAAGTTTTCACATTCAAATGTTCCTGATTCTTCTTCATGCACTTCTTTTTGGCATTCATTTTCAGTGTACCTATCAACCCTCTCCCTTTTTTGCATTATGGGGGGTTTCTATTGTTTGTGTTAATGCTTCCTTGGGTTTGCATTGGAGTGAGTTACGTATACAATATTTGTTCTTATGTATGTGTCAGATGCTACATAGAGATCAGTGGTTGGTTACATGCATTTCAGTGAGATGGGGCACTTACCATATGTACACTCTTGGATTCCTTTTTCGGAGGCAACCTTCCATTTTCATTTGATCAATTCTTTAGGCTATTAGTATTAGTGTCATCTATATCTTTGACTTCCAAATGTTTGTCTTTGTTTGCCATCTGATTCGAGTAGTGTCATTGGGGGCACTCATGCAAATTCTTGTCTTCTTTATCTTGATCATCATCTATTTTAGTGAAGGGTCTTCTTTTAGCACTATAGCAGTCATTCTTCAATAGTGTTTGCAACTTCTTCATGCTCCAGTGGTGTTCTTCATGTTCATCCTTTGTTCCTAGTTGTTTGGGACATTCTTAGTTGGAAACTTTTCAATCCTTCACTCTTGTTTGGAGGCTTCTTTAGTCCTTCACTTTTGCTTTCATCTCTTTTTGGAGTGGAGTTTTTCCCATGAAGTTTCCTCCATTTCTCTGCTTTATAGAGATCTTTAGTTGTACATGGGTGCCTCATCGGACCTAGTTGTCGAGACCCATCCTTAATTTTCATGCATTGTTCCTTAGTTTTTAGCTTCTCCCTAAGTTCATCTTAAGGGGGGGTGTTAAAGTAATGGGTTATTCACCTAATTAATTATTTCATATTCATTAATTAATTAGGTCCCCTTTGCTCTCTTAAGCTAAACAAGATTTTTTTTTGTATTAATATATTAGCTTGTGTTATCTCATTACATAGGATTGTGACACTTGTCACGTGTTGATCTAATCCTCTCTGAGGGTTTCACTCCTAGACTTTGAATCTCTTTCATTAGGATTGTTTCATTATTGTAATTAATCTATTCAAGTTTTTTGCGTCAATTCTTTCTCTAGTTGTTGAGCACTATTGTGCCTTTTTTATCTCCTCTTTGTGATAGAATATTTTCTTGCAGGTGCTTTCTGGGTTCTGTGGATTTGGTTATGCAACTTCAACAAACACTAGTATTTACGTGGAAAATCCTACAAGGGAAAAACCATAGTGAGCAAGTTGCTTGGAGCTACTATCCAAATCTAGCCTCACAAATAAAACAAGATTTACAATAGGTTTTATGGGCTACAACTCTTTGAAACACTATTTTATGGCTACAATTAAAGGAAGTCTATGACTCCATATAAATTACAACACTTATAGAAGGAGGCTACAACCTTAGAACAACATACTTGATAAGAATTGTTGATCAATTTCCACCTCAACACCTCTGCTCAACAACTTTTGTTGCCTTTGGCTTACTGCCTGCAACACACTTCCTTACACAAATATTGTTGCCTTTGGCTCACTGCCTTTAGTACACTTCATTACTCACACAAATACTATTGCCTTTGAATCACTGTCTTCAACACACTTCCTTACACAAATATTGTTGCCTTCCAATCTCTACCTTCAACACACTTCATATATTTCTTCACATTACACACACTCATACAATTTGCAACAAACTTGATCTTCCATTTATATCCTACACAAGTTTCAAAAAATTTCTCCTTGTTGGCCAAGATGAAACGTGTAACATGAAACATGCAACAACCATATTAAGTTAGATTCAAAACATCTACAATAAAAAGGGAAAAATGTGGTTTTACCAAGAGATAATCTGGACCTATTTTACCTTAGCACACATCCCCACATTGGCACACACTTCAAATATTTGGCGCAAACACCTCAACATTCCAAGCCAGCCCAACAAACATTTAACCTTCCTTGCATTAACTCCATAACACAAGCAATACCCGAGATACTAGATAACAATGTGTGGATCACTTTACAAGCATAACATGATATTTAAAAACATTCTCATACCAAAAGATTGGGAGCATTTATCCTACAATTATTTCCAAGGTCTAGATAGGCTTTATTGAGGATATGGCTAGGTAATGCTCTTCAGTTGGTTGGTTCTTGGGGGGTTTTTTCCATTCTGTGGAAGGATGGTTAGTTTTGGGACTTGGGTTCTTGGTTAGCTTGTTGATGCAATTGCCCTGTGGATTTGAAGTTATGTGTGCTCATGGTTGGATTTCAACGACATAACCCCTTGTATTTGCTCAATTTGGTCACAAAATGGTTGGATTTTTAGCTATGGATGCTTGAAGGTGTGAGAGCTTGAGTGTTAAATGCATGAGATGAATGAAGTGAAAAATGACTAAGTGTTAGTCATTTAGGAGAGGGGAAAGGAATGAACAATGAGGATTGAGTCTAGGGTGAGATCAAGGGTTGAGATGCCTCAACTCTTGAGGTGATGACAAGTGTCATCATATAGGGAGATGGGATGATGAGGTGGAGAGTACTTGGGATGATGTGGAGGGTACTTGGAAGTACCCTTGGGAAAGGTCAAAAGGTGCTGCTTGTCCCATCCTCCCAAATCATGGGGAGGACATGACAAGAGGGAATTTAAGATTTCCTTTATAAACCTCATGGGGATTAAGGAGAAATTAAAAATTCCTCCAAAAGCCTTGAAAAAACAAAATGGAATTTAAAATTCCACGTGGACATGTTGGGTAAATAAAATTGAATTAAAAATTCCGTTAGGGATGGGGATTGCTTCTCTAAAAGGAGAAAGCAATAAATGAAAGTTGACTTAGGGATATGCCATAAATGGCACTAGGATTAGGTTAAACTTAATCAATGATTTTATATTGTGCAAGTATGGAATTAGGTGGGTGATTGGGTGGCTAATGGGGATTAGGGGTCCACTTGCATATTATGGAGGATGTGACACCTCCTAATCATGGATTGGGAGTGTGCACATTCTTAATCAAGGATTATGCAAGCTAATTGGGATTAGAGATGGATTATGGAGGATGTGACACTTGGAGAGACAAAGAGGATGAATTGAAAATTAATTTTAATTCATGTGGGCTAATGACTAAATTAAATAAATTGGTCTATTTATTTAATTTAGAGAGAAAAGGGATTAAATGGGATAAAGTATTTATTTATTAAATTAAATTAAATAAATTGGTCTAATTATTTAATTAAATACCTTAGGGGACTTTAGAAAATTGATGAATGTTAATTAAATAATGCTGATATTATTTAATTAATGTGAATGAGGAGATGTAATAGACAAAATAGAGATAAATTTGACCAAATGTAAATGGTCAAATTTAGGTGTCTACACTACCAATACTACATTTTTATTTTATCTTGCTTTGATGCATCCTTCCTTTATGCCAATATCTACGCATCATGTTACTTTTGTAAATAGTCATCTTTTGGTAAACAACCTCAGTTTGGCTAACCACAACTAAACTTCTTACTATCGACACACTACTACCAAACAATTCCACAAGTTTGGATTGATTCAACATCATTCTTATACTTCTTTGGTGCCTTCAATACTTCCTCCAACCACTTCATAGTTGAGTTTTCCTCCTTCAAACCACCTAAATTTGTGAGTGTTTGTTTTGGGGTCTCATCCAATGTTAGAATTTAAAATAATGTTACTAGGCTAGATTCATATAGTCCATTAGGCTAAAATAGTTATCATTTATATTTGCAGAAGCCTCCTTCGATCATCACAAACTTCACAAATACTTATTTATTCTCATTTGTACGCACACTTAGATAGTTATGTCAATCATTTATAAGTCTATGACTTATGTACCCAATCGACACTTATCTAATTGAATTGAGTTAGACTTCATGCATCATGCCCTTTAAAGTGAGTTAACTCCCCTCCTTATTAGAAATGGTTGAGAGTTCAACTCCTACCTCTTGAACATATCATCTCTATTGCTTCATGAATCCAAAATGTCTATATCTGTAAGCATTTATTTTAATTTTTGTTACGTAGTCTCTCATTTACATCCTCATTTAATTGTTTGCTTGTAGTTTGTCTTCATTCACCTAATTCTTGGTTTCTATACGTTCAATTATCTCTGAATCTTGCAGATTATCACAGCCATGATGTACTTGGAGCCTGTTTGCATTGAAGATTAAAGGTTTCTACTTGGAAGCTCCAGCACATCCAAACTGGCCAGAAATCCTTTAATTAACTCTGAAATCATCACTTTTAGAGTGGGCTCAGAGGCTGTACCATTAGAGAAGGTTAACAGTTTTTGCATTGATTAAGGTGGAAGTTTGATGGCACCTGTCATTAAGGGGTTCGGTTGCTGCCATTATACAGGGCAACAGTGCCTGTTGCCCAGTTTTTCTAAACCAATCTGTTTTGCCTGTGGTCCGTGCATGGTGGACTTCGTTACATGGAAAGAGAGCATTGAATTCCTCTTTAAAGATGGGCGGCGCCAATCCCCTTAAATGCATTCAAATTTAACTATTTTGCAAAAGGAGGTCTAGGCATTCTTTTGACTTCTTATTAAATTCCATAAGAGAGTCATTTAATGATATATATTTGAAGGGTTTTTTTCATCATTAAAAACACATCTTCATTTATTATTTGAATATGATTTTTGTTTAATGATATATATTTGATCTATTTTGTTTTGCTTCATTTTGACCAATATAATTAGAATTATTGTTTAAATCACTTCATTTTTTGCATTGTAAATGTACGAATATGAAGTGTCAAATCATTGTTTTTGGGGTTATGGAAGGGAGGGAAGATGCTTGATTTAGCTATAATTTAATTTGTGGGGATTGCAAATTACAATTTACATGTCTCTTGTCTATTTTGTTATTTCATTATTTTGGTTCATGATTATCACACTAATAGTTGAAACTAAGACACATGCAATTCTAACTCCACATGATTATCACACAAAAAATAAAGATGAAAGAACTATTGAAATCTAAGGGTTTATGAGAAATGTTGAATAAAATTCCATCAACATTCACTAAAAGTATGAGAAATTTGTATATGCAAACAAAATTGATGAGGCAATAGGGTCTAGTAGGTTACATATTTTTCACAATTTGTTGTTCAATATTATGGACTATAAAACACCTAAAGAAGCTTGGGATAATTTTCTTGAGTTGTTTGACAAAGTCAATGAATTCCAAGCATTATAGTTAGATGCATATTATTGCACCTAATAATCATCCCACAGTTAAATATTATCTTATAAAATTTAAGCTTAAGAAAAAATAGATGAAGAATGCATCTTCTTCATTCTATGAAAGCTAAATGGTCATTTTTTTTTGTTTTCTCTTATATTTTTTATTGCATAATAGATTCTTTAAGAATTGATTTTAAGAAGCCCGTATCGGAACTTTTCTATGAGCATCTTACTAGGGAATAATCTAAACTTGCCTAATTAAATGTCCACCCTAGTTCCAAGAGTTGAGCTTTGTCAACTCAAACTTCTAATGGTAAAGGAAAACCTAAGTACAAACCCAAGCATAATAATAAGAAATAATCAAATCAGTCCAATAAGTCTTACCTCCAAGGATAAGAAGAAGTTCAATTCTAAAACCACTAACCCTCACCTTCTAATTTTGGTGAGCCTACTCCTAATACCACGAAGACATCAAGTGACCCTTGTAGATTTTATGGCACACTCAATCATCCTATTCTAGTGTACAAAGAAAATAGAAGCATTGGAAGAAGCCATGTGTCAACACACAATTTATATTTTTCATCCTCTCTAATAAAGAGTTGGATAATTGATTCAAGAACCTCTCATCATATAAATCATTCTCAAGAGTTTCTCACTTCTCTTTCTGATTGTAGCACTTTGAAGATTACTATTTTAGACTTCACACAAATTGATGTTTTAGGATTTGACATAATTGTGTTACCAAATGGGTTCATCAATGACTTACTCTATGTTCTTGAGATTTTTGATAATTTTATTTCCATCTATCAAAATTTTCATTCTAGTAATGAAAAAATGATAGAGTTCTCACTGCATGATGTAGTCATTCCATGTTTTTGAATCTAAAAGGTTGTGGTTTCTTTAGGGATTCTAGATCATTGGTATTATCTATATATATTTAGTTATTTTAAGTTCTCTAAAGAATAAACATTTACTACACATTCAAATTCCTTGAGCAAGATTTGATATGTGCTTTGAATATTTGAACTATAGGTGTTTATGAAAATTTTGAAGCTAGGCCTTCCCAATTTATCTTGTACTAGGGATGTCTATCAAGGTTGTGTTCTAAGAAAATACCATCAAAACCATTTTCCAAATGGAAGGGCTTGGCATGCTAAGGCACCCCTTGACTTGTTGCATGGTGATCTCATGTCCTTTCCAACTCCTTTTTCAAGGGCCAAAGATGTAGTCACCATTATAAATGACTTCTCACATTGCACATGGTGTACTTTCTTGATTACAAGAGTAAGGTCTTTGCTACTTTGAAGACCTTTAAGGAAATTTTTAAGAAGCAATATTTTCCTTCTATCAAGAAGATATGAATAGATAATTGGGGAATATGTGAATTAAGATTTTTGATATTTTTGTTGAGAGCATGACATTCAACATCAACACTTAGTACTTTATACCCCTCAACAAAATAGTGTCACTTAGAGAGAATAAGACATTGAAAGAGATGGAAAACTATATGATTTAGTCCAAGAACATAATTCTTACCTTTTAGGTCAAATCCATTAGTTATGCCAATTATCTAGAAATATATTGCTCACAAGGCAATGCGCAACATGAATCTTGAGATGACTTGGTCCCACGCTAAGCTAGTTGTTTCTTCATTTATATTTGTATAGTGATGCCTAGGATCTTATTCCAACTATTTATTATAAATCCACGAAGAAGAAGAGCTAACCACTTGTATTTGTTGGCTACTATTTGTTGGATACATTCTTTGGTGCCTTTAACTAATACTTCCTCCAACCACTTCATAGTTGAGTTTTCCTCCTTCAAACAACCTCATTTTTTGTTGACTATCTTGTCTTGGGGTCTCATCCAATGTTAGAGTATAAAATAATGTTACTAGTCTAGGTTCATATATTCCATTAGGTTAAAATAGTTATCATTTATATTTTATTTATTCTCATTTGTACACACTTAGATAGTCATGCCAACCATTTATAAGCATATGATTTATGTACCCAATTGACACTTATCTAGTTGAATTGAGTTACACTCATACATCATGCCCCTCAAAGTGAGTTAACTCCCATCCTAATTAGAAATGGTTGTGAGTTCAACTCCCAGCTCTTGAACATATCATCTCTATGATTCATGAATCTAAAATGTCTATATATATAAGCATTTATTTTGTTGGGTAGTCTCTTATTTAGATCGTCATTTAATTGTTTCATTTCGTAGGTTCCATAAACTGACTGATATGTAGACGTAATTAAAATCATTCATTCATTCCTTGTTTACTTGCAATTTATTATTCTTGCAGATTATCACAGCCATGGTGTACCCGGAGCCTGTTTCCATTGAAGATTAAAGGTTTCTACTTGGAAGCTCCAGCAAATCCGAGCCTAAAGGTACGTTAAAGGGCGCTTTCATTAAGGGGCTTCTGCCATTGTACAGGGCAACAGTGCCTGTTGCCCAGTATTTCTAAACCAATCTGTTTTACCTGTGGACCGCGCAAGGTGGACTTCGTTGCAAGGGAAGAGAGTATTGAATTCCTCTTTAAAGATGGCCGGCGCCACCCCCCTAGAATGCATTCAAATTTATCTATTTTGTAAAAGGATGTCCAGGCATTCTTTTGACCTCTTATTAAATTCCATAAGAGAGTCATTTAATGATATATATTTGAAGGGTGTTTTTTCATCATTAAAAACACATTTTCATTTATTATTTGAGTATGATTTCTGGATTCAATTGTGTGGCTGTTTTTGTAATCAACGTTTCGAATCACACTACGTGATCCATCATCTTCATTTGCCACAAAGATCGATTTTGACTAATCAACAACTTTACTACATCCAAATTAATTGAATGTCAATTCATTGTCAAATCATTGAAATGGTTTTTTCACTTGGTTTATTTTTTTCTTTCAAGCACCTTGTACAAAAATAGGTGTAACTTTTACTGTATATATTAAAGTTAGACCCTTTATTGGTAGGTTCTTTCCAAGCCCTATAATTTGATTCACTTTGTTTCGCTTGATTTTGACCAAAATAAAGATAATTATTGTTTAAATCACTTCATTTTTTGCATTGTAAATGCATGAATATGAAGTGTCAAATCGTTGTTTTTTGGGGTTAATGAAGGGAGGGAAGATGTTTGATTTAGCTATAATTCAATTTGTGGGGATTGCAAATTACAATATACATGTCTCTTGTCTATTTTGTTATTTCATTATTTTGGTTCATGATTATCACACTGATGGTTGAAACTAAGACAAATCAAATTCTAACTCCACATAATTATCACACATAAAAAATAAAGATGAAAGAACTATTAAAATCTAAGGGTTTATGACAAATGTTGAATAAAATCCCATCAACATTCACTAAAAATATGAGAAATTTGTATATGCTAGAGTCTAGTAGGTTAAATGTTTTTGACAATTTGTTGTTTCATATTATGGACTATAAAACACCTAAAAAATTTTGGGATAATTTTCTTGAGTTGTTAGACAAAATCAATGAATTCCAAGCATTATAGTTGGATACAGATTCTTTCACCTAATAATCAACCCACAATTAAATTTCATCTTACAAAATTTAAGCTATTGTTGTCACAGTTGAAAGGTTGTGGTAAGAAAAAAATAGATGAAGAATGCATCTTCTTCATTCTATCAAAGCTAAAGATTCATTTTTTGGTTTTCTTTTCTACCTTTTATTCCATAATAGATGCCTTAGGAATTGATTTTAATATGCCCATATTTGTGCTTTTTTGCAAGCATCCTACTAGGGAACAATCTAGACTTGCGTAATTAAATGTTCTCCCTAGTTCCAAGAGTCGAGCTTTGCCTACTCAAACGTCTAAGGGTAAAGGAAAGCCTAAGTACAAACCCAAGTCTATTAATAAGAAATAATCAAATTAGTCCAATAAGACTACCTCCAAGAATAAGAAGAATTTCAATTCCAAAATCACTAGCCCCTCACCTTCTAATTTTGGTGAGCCTACTTCTAATACCAAGAAGAAATTGTGTGACCTTTGTAACATTTGTGGCACACTCAATTATTGTATTCCAATGTACAAAGAAAATGGAATCATTGGAGGAAGTCATGTGTCAACACAAAATTTCTATGTTTTCATCCTCTCCCACTAATATAGAACAAGGTCTTTCTATTGGGGCTTTAGGTACCTCTTCCAAGAGTTGGATAATTGATTCACGAACCTCTCACCATACAACCCATTCTCAAGAGTTTATCACTTCTATTTCTGATTGTAGCACTTTGATGATTACTATTTTATACTTTACGCAAATTAATGTTTTAGGATTTAGCATATTTTTGTTATCAAACGGGTGCATCAATGATTTACTCTATGTTCTTGAAATTTTTGATAATCTTATTTCCACCTATCAAATTTGTAATTCTAGTAATGGAAAAATGATAGAGTTCTCATCGCATGATGTGGCCATTCCATAGTTGTAGAATCTAAAAGGTTGTGGTGCTTTAGGGATTGTGGATCATTGGTCTTGTCTATACATATTTGGCTATCTTGAGTCTTCTAAAGGATAATAAATTGTTGCACATGCATATTACTTGAGAAAGATTTGATATGAATGCTTTGGGTATTTGAACTATAGGTGCTTACAATAGTTGAGTATGCAATTTTTTGAGCTAGGTCTTCCCAAGTTATCTTGTACTAGTGATGTTTATCAAGGTTGTGTTCTAGGAAAACACCATTAAAACCATTTCCAAATGGAAAGGCCTTGTGTGCTAAGGTACTCCTCAATTTGGTACATAATGATCTCATGTCCTTTCCAACTCCTTTTTCAAGGGCCAAATCTTTAGTCACCTTTATAGATGACTTATTACATTGCACATAGTGTAATTTCTTAATTACAAGAGTGAGGTATTTGATACTTTTAAGACCTTTAAGGAATTTTTTGAGAGCAAGATTTTCTTTCTATTAGGAAGACATGCATAGATAATTGGGGAATATGTGAATTAAGCTTTTTAATATTTTTGTTGAGAGAAAGAAATCCAACATCAACACTTAGTACTTTACACCCCTCAACAAAATGGTGTCATTGAGAGAGAATAGAACATTGAAAGAGATAGAAAACTATATGATTTAGTCTAAGAAAATGATACTTACCTTTTGGGTCAAAGCCATTGGTTGTGCCAATTATCTAGAATTGCATGCCTCACAAGGCAATATGGAACATGACTCTTGAGAATACTTGGTCCCATGTCAAGCTAGATGTTTCTTCATTTATATTTTTACAGTGAGGCCTAGGAACTTATTCAAAATATTTAGTGTAAATCCATGAAGAAGAAGAGAAAACCACTTGTACTTGTTGGATACTATGATAATATGAATGCAAATAGATTATTTAATCATATTACACATGCTTCTTTGTTTTGACAAGATGTTCAATTTAATCATTAGTTCACACTGATGGATATTCCATCTCCAATTTCTCCCTCACTCCCACCTCCTCCTCCATCAATTGAAGTTTCACTTCTTCTTAACCTATAGTGAAAATAACAATGTCACTAAAGTTATTGATCAACCATCTCTTATTGCACACTCTTTACTTCATTGGGACCACACCATTATTCAAGAGGTCGGTCCTTTGGTTAGTGATTCAATTGACCCACATTGTACTTTTCTTGACAATAGGGGTTAATATGTTGAGTCATGCACTTTCAAAAAATCCTTTAAATTTTCAGTGCAATGGATAATACTAAAGTGGGATAATGTAATGATAGATGAGTATTCTTCTTTGATGAAGAATTACACTTGGCACCTTGTACCTCTTCTTATTGGAAAAAAGTTCATTGTAAATGGGTATATAGGATGAAATATTGAACTTTAATGGTTCACCTAATAAGTATAAGACATATTTTGTTGGAAAGGGTTTATATAGGGTGAAGATATTTATTACTTTGAGAAATTTCCCATATTATGAAGGCATGTTCTATTTGAATTGTACTTTCCATTGCTACAACATAAGGATAATATATACACTAGATGAACATGAAAAGTGATTTTTAACACAGTGATTTTCACAAATAAATATATACAAATCAACCGCTAGGGTTTGTATAGGATTGTTCACTTTTTTGTAGCCTTCATCATTCCCTCTATGGTATCAAACAAGTTTAGGTAGAGCTTGGCACAAGAAGATGGGTAATTTTTTGCTCGCATATGGTTTCTCTTGTCACCATTTTGATCTTACATTATACACTCAAAGGGACAAGGATAATATTTTAGCACTTGTTTTCTATGTTGATGATCTTATACTTATAGGTAGTTCTCAATCCATAATAGAAAGTATATGAAACAATTTGATGGAGCAATTAGATATGAATAACTTGGGATTTATACATTATTTTCTTGGGATTTAAACTATTTATTATTCAAATGTGATCTCATTTTTTAGTAAAATTATGTTCATGGTCACTTGCTTCATCTTTTTGGTATGGTTTATTTTAAGCCTATCTCAACACCCTTTTAGTTATATGTCACATTTTCTAACACTTACACTACACCAAAATTTGATCCTACCTTATATAAACAATTGGCTAATAGTCTTTTGTATCTAACACATAGTTGTCCTAATATATCTGATAGGGTAGGGTTGGCTGAGACAATCACTGTCCCATGCTCTGGGTCACTCCTAGGCAAACCCCTTTGGTGTTACTCTCCACCTTCTTAACCTAAAGGTCCTAAAGCTTGTTAGGCACCCCTGGTTCTCCTGGCCAACCCTACTATCATCTGCATACACCTAACCAAGTCAATCTTGGTGCTTACTCCTCTATTCTCTCCTTGGCCCTTAATCTTCCTAAAGACCAACTAACTCTCCAAACCTTACCAACTTGTTACAGGGGGCGTGTGGTATCTTCTAAGGCTTCAAAACCATTCCACTGTGGCCCTTGATCAAACAAAAAGCTTCATTTCTTCATCGCTAACACCAAACCCTATCCTAGGGTTTAGGAAGGGCTACTAGCCCTTGAGCCCCTATTAGGCCTCTTAACCCGAGAGAAAAGGCTAAAACTCCTTCCTGCTTGATGAACACCACAAACTTCCAAAAAGGACCCTGGCTCAATTTCCTAGCTCTCCAAGGTTTTTGGGGTTTTGGGCCTTCACAGGCCATACACAGGGGTAACCCTGATTTTGAGATATTTAGGTCTTTTTAAGCCACTTCTTGTGCACACAGTGAACAGTCTGCTTCTTCCAGTCACCAAATGGACTGGTGAAGACCTCTAATTCTTGCCAAGCCTTTGTAAGGCCTCCTTCAACTTCCACACACCCTAAGTTTCTAGAAGGTGAACACCCCTGCAATGTTAGTGACTGTTTTGCACTGTCTTTCCTAACCGAGCATAGCCAGCTCGCCTAGGAATAGACCTTTTGCATACTTCTTGGACTTCTACAGACCCCTACTCCTAATATATGTATAGTCATGGAGTTTAGCTTCATTCCCAACAAGCCCATACTCAAAGTACAGTGGCAATGCAAGCTAAAACCCCATTGTTCTACAATTTACCAGTCAAAACTGCAAATGAAGGAAGAACACAATATTTACAAGATCCTTTGAAAATGACTAACTAGTTAGCTACTATTCCAAACAATGCTTCAAGGACAATCACACTACATGCTAAACCTTCCAAGATCCTTGATCAATTCATTATTTTGCTGAATCAGAAACAAGAACAAGAAACAGAAATTGCACACCAAAATTGTCCCTGTTCTCTTGATCACAAGCTAATTACAAATTCAACATTCATTCCAACCTCACTTCCAACTCAAGGTTCACCTTTTAAAGGCTTCCAAAGTAGTTAACAATCCTAGGTCGGCCTTCTAATGAGCAAACAACAAGAGTTGAAAAACCCGCTGTGTTTTCCAACTTTTCCCAAACGTTGCCAACCTAGACCAAATGAGGAACTACTCTCAACTATCTTTTACACTTCTCATTACACTGATCACAATAGATCAAGTTTTATTCAAAAACAACAAAACTAACTAAATGGTCAACATGACCATAAACATCAAAATCACAAAATTCTTCCTAGGCTTCCAAATTGTGCCTAGTGTTTCCAAATGCCTCCTAGGTGCTCCTACACCATTCTCCCCCCTCTCTGCCCAAACATTAGGGAATGGAAGGAGAGACCAATGACAGGTCAATACCAAACTTCTTGAACTAATCTTCTTGTACCCATGTAGCTTCTGACTCATGCTTGTTCTTCCACTTGATAAGGTGTTCCATGTACACCTTGTGCCTTGTAGACTTGTGCACCCTAGACTCCAAGATCTTCTCTGCCTGAGGCTTATCTTGACTAGGTAAGGATATGTTGCTGATGTCCCTGAAGATCTCCTTACTGTCCTGATCCAAATCCTTGTCTTTTCCCTTGTACTTGATCAAATCAACTACATTGAATACTAGTGAGATTCCTAGATCAATAGGTAACTCCACCTTGTATGCATTCTGCCCATACTTGGCTAATATCTTGCATGGACCCATTCTCTTCATCTGCAGCTTGGTTGACATTCCCTTCTGCAACCTTGACTTGTTAAGGTGGACCATAACATAGTCCCCTACTTGAAATTGCACATCTTTCCTTGACATATCTGCCTTCTCCTTCAATTTTTGTGTAGCCTCAGTGACTGTCCTCTTGACCTGCTCCTGAATCTCCTTCACGGTTTGACTAAAGTCTTCTGCATGTCCACTTCATTGTTCCATAGTGCCAAGATCTCTAAGCTCACATATGCCTCTTGGGTGCATCTCATACACAACTTCAAATGGACTCTTCCCTGTGGTTCGGTTTACACTATCATTATAGGCATACTCAGCTTGTGAGATAACCATATCCCATGTCTGTCCATATTCTTTAGTTAAGCACCTTAGAAGTTTACCTAGCACCCTGTTAACCACCTCTATTTGACCATCGGTCTGAGGATGGTAAGCTGATCCAAATGACATATTTGTACCCAATCTACTCCATAGAGTCTTCCAAAAGTGACTCATGAACTTCACATCCCTGTTTGAAACAATGCTCAAAGGTAGTCCATGGATCCTTACTACCTCCTTGAAGAAAAGATAAGCTATGTAACTAGCATCATGAGTAGTTTTGCAAGGGATATAATGACTCATCTTACTAAATCTGTCTACCACTACATAGACACTGTCAAAACCAATCTTGGTCTTAGGAAGGCCTACCACAAAATCCATGTTCACACACTCCCATGGTCTGTTAGGAATGGGTAGGGGTTGATACAAACCAGCATTACTAGCTCCTCCCTTAGCTTTCATACACACAACACATTATTCTACATACTTCCTAACATCTCTTGCCAACTTAGGCCAGTAATAGAACCTTTGCACTGGTTCTAAAGTCTTATTAATGCCAAAATGCCCACTAAGACTACCATGATGCTTTTCCTGAATCAGATTTTCCCTCATTGACCCTCTTGGAACACATAACTGATTTCCCTTAAACAATAACCCATTTTGCAATGTATACTCAGAGTATTGGCTATGGAAATGGTTCTCCAAGTTAGAACATAACTTATAGACCTCTGAAAAGTCTCCATCTTCCCCATATAGATCCTTGAAACTCTCTATGCCAATGCTCTTGATCTGTATCTCTTGCACTGTCAACAATCTCCTGCTCAATGCATCTACCACTTTGTTTAGCTGTCCCTTCTTGTGCTTGATGGTGAAGGTAAAAGCTTGGATGTATTCCATCCATTTCAAATGCCTATTACTCAACTTCTCTTGAGTGTTGATAAAACTGAGTGCCTGATTGTCAGTAAAGACCACAAACCCCTTGGGTAGAAGGTAATGCCTCCATTTTCTAAGTGACTGAACCAAAGCATAAAGTTTCAAATCATAGGTTGAATACTTCTTCTTAGCTTCATTGATCTTCTCACTAAAGAAGGCTATAGGCCTACCCTCTTGACTTAGCACTCCTCCTACTGCCACTCCACTAGCATCACATTCCACAGTGAACAACTTGTCAAAACTAGGTAACAAGAGAATAGGTTGAGTTTCCACCTCTTGTTTCAGTCTTTCAAACCCTTTCTCAGCTTCTTGAGTCCACACAAACTTAGTTTTTATACCACCCTTGATTGTATCTAAGACTGGTGCACATATACCACTAAAATTCCTTATGAATTTCCTATAAAATTGAGCTAATCCATGAAAACTTCTTACCTCTGTCCCTGTAGTTGGTGTAGGCCAGTTGAGGATAGCTTCCACCTTGCTTGGATCCATCTTCAATGATCCTTTTGACACTACAAAACCCAAATAGACAAGCTCTTGCTTAAAGAACTCACACTTCTCTAGATTGATTGCCAATTTCTCCTCTTGCAACCTCCTAAGAACTTGCTCCACATGTTTCAAATGCTCTTCTGCTATCTTGTTGTAAATGAGGATGTCATCAAGATACACTACCACAAATATCCCTGTAAAATCCTTGAGCACTTCATTCATGAGCCTCATGAATGTGCTAGGGGCATTAGAGAGACCAAATGGAATCACTCTCCACTCATACAACCCCTCATTTGTCTTAAAAGCTGTCTTCCACTCATCACCATCCTTAATTCTGATCTGATGGTATCCACTCTTGAGATCCAACTTTGTGAAGAACTGAGCTCCTCCTAGACAATCCATCAAGTCTTCAATCCTAGGGATAGGGAATCTATATCTGATTGTGATTCTATTTATTGCTCTAGAATCACTACATAACCTCCATTTACCTCCTTTCTTGGTTGCTAAAACCACTGGTACTGCACATGGGTTGATGCTCTTTTGAATCAATCCTTGATCCAACAACTCTTGCACTTGTCTAGCTACCTCTAGATTCTGATCTGGGGTAAGTTTGTATGCTGCTTGTTAGGTAATGAAGCTCCAGGTATGAAGTCAATTTGATGACTTATGGCTCTCTTTGGTGGTAGAGTTGCAGGTGTACCATCACTAACTATACTCTTGTACCTTTCAAGTAACTTTTGGACTGCTTCCGGTAGGACTGTCTTTTCAGCCTTATCTTCCTCTTTAGGTTGTAGCACAACCACATATCCTTCACTCCCTTGATGTAGGTTGTTAAGGAACTCTTTACCACTGATCAACATGATGTTTGGTGTCTTTGACTATCCTTCTCCTTCTTCTGACAGTGACTGCAACTTAAAAGTTTTCCCATCCTTCTTGAATGAAATGGTGTTCTCTTTCCCATCATACATAACACTTCTGTCATACTGCCATGGTCTGCCCAATAGTAGATGGAATGGATCCATGGGAAAAACATCACAAACTAACTTGTCCTTGTACCCTCCAATAGAAAACTCCACTGTTACTTGTTCATTCACTAAAACACTCTGCCTTTTGTTGAGCCATGTTACCTTGTAGGGGTTAGTGTGGGGTACTTTCTCTAATTTCAGTTTCATTACTGCCTCCTCTGAGATTATATTATCTGTTGAACCTGAATCTACTATGACCTTGCATACTTTACCCAGTATCTTGCACCTTACTCTAAATAGAGCTCTTCTCTGTTTTGGTTCCTCTTTGACTGGCTGTCTGATCAAAACTCTGTTAAACATCAAATTCTCTCCTACCTTAGATTCAATAAGACTGACCTCAGATGCCTTAGGACTCATGGTGTCCTCTTGTGCATAAGCCACTCTCTTTTCATTGCTTGATGAAGATGCTTTCTCTGGGCACCTATAAGCATGATGACCTACTTGACTACAATGGTAGCATTTCATGTTTGCAAAATAGGAATTGCTCCTGCCTGCTCCTCTTCCTCTGTTTGAACCTCCTTGAGGTCCTCTACCCCTGTTGTATCCTCCTCTAAAATATGTTTCACCACCATGCTCTGTGAGTTTAGACTCTCCTTGGTTTCTTTGGTCATTGCCTCTACCTTAGTAGCCACCACGCTATCCTCTTTGATCTCTTTGATCTTTGCCTTTGCCTCTGCCCTTAGAAGCCTGATCTTGTTTCCCCTTGCTTCTTTCCTCAATCTTTATGGCCAACTGATAGCATTGGCGTACTATCTTGGGACTTAGAAGAGCCATCTCCTCTTGAATGTTCCACTTCAAGCCATTGAGATACCTAGCCACCTTGAGACTCTCATCCTCTGTCACATTAGACCTCATGTAAAGTTTTTGAAACTCCTCAATGTAAGTGTTTACATCTTTGTCTCTTTGCCTTAACCTTTGCCTCTTCTTGTGTAACTGAATCTCATAGTCATTAGGCATGTGTGCCTCTTTTACTTTGGCAACCATTCCTTTCCAAGTTGAAATAGGCTGCTTACCTTCTTTTTCCCTCTCTGTCTGAATGAACTTCCACCATGTCAAGGTAGATCCTCTTAGTCTTGACTTGGCCACCTTTACCTTCTGTGCTTCAGTGACTCCATCAAACTCAAAATGGTTTTCCATTCCCTCTATCCAGTCCATAACTAGATCAGCTTCCATCTTTCCACTAAAAAGTGGTATGCCTTCAAGTGCTTTCCCACTCAAAGCTTTCAATGCCTTCAAGAAAGGTTCTTCTTTCAAAACAGGGTCAGGTTCAGGGGTCTTGTCTTCCTCTGCAACCTCTTCTTCTTTTGGTATCCTTCCTTCAAATTGTGCAGTCCTCACTGCTTGTTCAAGTTGGGCTATCCTTTCCCTCAATTGTCTATTATCTTCCTCCTACTCTTCAACCATCTTGGCCAATTGTGCATTTGTCACCATGACGGTAGTATCACTTGACTTAACCTCTGACATATATTACTCTTTCCCAAATCTTTAACTTGCTCTGATACCAATCTGATAGGGTAGGGTTGGCTGAGACAATCACTGTCCCATGCTCTGGGTCACTCCTAGGAAAACCCCTTTGGTGTTACTCTCCACCTTCTTAACCTCAAGGTCCTAAAGCTTGTTAGGCACCCCCGGTTCTCCTGGCCAACCCTACTATAATCTGCATACACCTAACCAAGTCAATCTTGGTGCTTACTCCTCTATTCTCTCCTTGGCCCTTAATCTTCCTAAAGACCAACTAACTCTCCAAACCTTACCAACTTGTTGCAGGGGGCGTGTGGTATCTTTTAAGGCTTCAAAACCATTCCACTGTGGCCCTTGATCAAACACAAAGCTTCATTTCTTCATCGCTACCACCAAACCCTATCCTAGGGTTTAGGAAGGGCTACTAGCCCTTGAGCCCCTATTAAGCCTCTTAACCCGAGAGAAAAGGCTAAAACTCCTTCCTGCTTGATGAACACCACAAACTTCCAAAAAGGACCCTGGCTCAATTTCCTAGCTCTCCAAGGTTTTTGGGGTTTTGGGCCTTCACAAGGTGCCGTACACAGGGGTAACCCTGATTTTGAGAGATTTAGGGCTTTTTAAGCCACTTCTTGTACACATAGTGAACAGTCTACTTCTTCTAGTCACCAAATGGACTGGTGAAGACCCCTGATTCTTGCCAAGCCTTTGTAAGGCCTCCTTCAACTTCCACACACCCTGAGTTGCCAGAAGGTGAACACCCCTGCAATGTTAGTGACTGTTTTGCATTGTCTTTCCTAACCGGGCATAGCCAGCTCGCCTAGGAATAGACCTTTTGCATAATTCTTGGACTTCTACAGACCCCTACTCCTAATATATGTACAGTCATGGAGTTTAGCTTCATTCCCAACAAGCCCGTACTCAAAGTACAGTGGCAATGCAAGCTAAAACCCCATTGTTCTACAATTTACCAGTCAAAACTGCAAATGAAGGAAGAACACAGTATTTACAAGATCCTTTGAAAATGAGTAACTAGTTAGCTACTGTTCCAAACAATGCTTCAAGGACAATCACACTACATGCTAAACCTTCCAATATCCTTGATCAATTCATTATTTTGCTGAATCAGAAACAAGAACAAGAAACAGAAATTGCACACCAAAATTGTCCCTGTTCTCTTGATCACAAGCTAATTACAACTTCAACATTCATTCCAACCTCACTTCCAACTCAAGGTTCACCTTTTAAAGGCTTCCAAAGTAGTTAACAATCCTAGGTCGGCCTTCTAATGAGCAAACAACAAGAGTTGAAAAACCCGTTGTGTTTTCCAACTTTTCCCAAACGTTGCCAACCTAGACCAAATGAGGAACTACTCTCAACTATCTTTTACACTTCTCATTACACTGATCACAATAGATCAAGTTTTATTCAAAAACAACAAAACTAACTAAATGGTCAACATAACCATAAACATCAAAATCACAAAATTCTTCCTAGGCTTCCAAATTGTGCCTAGTGTTTCCAAATGCCTCCTAGGTGCTCCTGCACCAATATCCTTTATAGTTGGTCTCATTTCTTGGCTCTCATAGGATCTTGATGAGAGTAATTATAAAGACATCAACTATATGCTAATGTATATTTGAGGCACTACACAATTTGACATGTACACATTGAGAGCTTCTTATCTTATGGGATTCACCGACTTAGATTGGGTCAATAATGTTGATGTTTAGAAGTCCACCTTTGGTTTTGTTTTTTTCCTTGGTTCTAGTTCTATTACACTATCTTACAAAAATTAATCCACTTTTGTATTATCATATATAGAGGCTAAGGATTGAGAAGTATTTTAGATCTATCTAGGAGGTTCTTTGGATTTATTAGTTGTTGATAGAATTTTGTTTTCCAAAAGATCATCCCACTTCTCTTTGGTGTGATAATTCTAGTGATACTCATATTCTCACAATCTACTAGAGCATCAAAATAAAAAAAACATATTGAGATCCATATTAACTTTAATTAGTAGCTCATTACATATAGTGTTATTATCTTGTAGTACTTGCCTATTTAGGAGTAGGTTGAAAAAATACTCACCAAACCTTTGGCTCACCTCATTATCTATAGTTGCAATTGATGTTTGGTGTGAAGGAAGTTATGCTTTGGGAAATCTTGATTCCTTTTTCAATCATTATTAACATTTTACATAGATATGTGACCATGCCTACTTTTTTGGGCCCATATTTGAGGGTTTATCTCATTATTTTTCTCCAATTTTTACTGAGGAGAGGTGTTAGAATAATAAAATAATGTCACTAGTATAGGTTTAATATTCCACTAGGATAGAATAATTAGCATTTATGTTTTATTTTTTCACATATTTTTAAGAACACTTAAGTATTTGTGTCAATCAATTATGAGCCCATGACTTATGTGCCTAAGTGACCATATCTAGTTAGGTTAAGTTACATTTCAACCATCATGCTAGCTAAAGGGAGTTATCTCCCCTCCTAATTGGGAGTGATTATGAGTTTAATTATTGCCTCTTGGACCTATCATTTCCTCAATCTATGGATCCTACAAGTATATATATTTCTAAGAATTTATGCAAACTAGAACTATGAAAAATAAATAAATAAAATGCATGTGTATTTAGCTCATATTTTGATGTAAAAATTATTATTTAGGTGTTAGAAAAACATTTGCTAATGTACTAAAATTTTGTGTTGCATTGCTAAGTTGTAGATCTAACTATGCAGTATTTGGGATCATTTCCATGAATGTAGAATTAATATTCATGTGCGGATGTGAACTTGTGACTTGTAGACTTGATTTGGTTATTTTCTGTAAACTAGAACTTTTTTGTCTTAATTTCTAGCATCTAGATTTGCATATGATAAGTGGTGTTTAAAAACACATTTGAGGAATCTATTAGATTGCAAGGGTCAAGTTCTCCTTAATTATACCTCTAATGGACTAGTTTTACAACTCTTAGCAAAAGGTTCACAAGCAACAACTAAGCATGCAATGAACATTTGATGATGTCACAAGCAAACAATTTAGAGATGATATATTTTCTTTATGCTCTTAAGCCTAGATGTTCTTCTCGGTCTCTAATATGCCAGATGATTTCAAAATAAATAAAAGAATATCCTTAAATACAACAACCAAACACACAAATCAACACAAACATATGCTAGATTAGCTTACAATTGTAGTGAAATGACTAACAAAACAATAATTTAAATTTTATAATTTAAAAATTTGATATTCAAATCAACGATTGCAAAGTAACCAAATCAAATCCACTCCTAGAGATATAATCCAAGATAATCAATAATATATCCAATAACTATTTAAGTAAATCTATAAAAATCAATATAATATGAATCAAACTAAACAATATTATAAACTAATATAAAAACAACAAAATATAATTTAATTGTTACATTTATGTAACACTTTAACTAAAATACTGATAGAGACGTTGATTTATTCCCTAACCAAAATACGTACTTAGCAATTAACTGAAAGATTAAGACAAACTTCGCTCTCATAGATATCTCAACACTGATTGAAAATTAAAATTTTCCCATTTTAAAGGAAAATGCTTTTGCCATATTAAAGTAAAGTTATTTATAATTGAGTTTAGAGTTGTTTACCAATTGAAACGGTATATTCATAGGCAGATAATAAAAGTAGAAAAAATGTCATAAGATTTGCTTGTGTTTGGTTTATGATGTTCATTGAGAGTAAAATTTAAAAACAATTTATGTTATATGGTTATTTTTTAATGATTATTTTAATTATTGTTTTTGATAAAAGGAAAAACAGATTTTGAAGGGATCTGGAAACCTTAAACAAAAAGAACAAGGCTGTAGAAAAAGGCAGCAAGTAGCTAGCAAAAAAGATCAGCTCCACAACAAGACCAATCAAGATTTGTACTTTACACTTTTCTTGTGGGAGCAGAGAATCATGTCGAAAGAGGGCTTAGAGGATTTAACTTTTTTTCCTTTAACTGTGATCCACCCATCTTCCACTTGCGCCGCTTTACCATCCCAAACCAGCCCGCAACTTTCATGAGTATGAAAGCCATCAACAAATGATTTAGGAGAAACATCTTGATTCCTTTGCATAGATAAAGACTTCACAGAAGAACCGCTAGAAAGGGAAGCCGAAGCACAATCACCTGAAGTGGCAAACTTAGACTCAATAGGGAAGGCCCTAGCATCCCCGCCAGTAGAGACGATAGGAGGGGGCATCCCAAGACCCAGTGGTTCAGAGGCAACCACATCTGAAAAACTCTTATTCTGATCAACTTTCTTCTCAACCGTATAATGCTGTTGAGAAGCACCTTTCCACCAAGTAGCTGTCTTAGTTTTTTTCTCAAATCCACAATGCGCAGCCGCATGTCCAGTATTGAAGCATTGTCTACACTGGAAGGGAATCCCTTCATAATCCAAAGATTGGACCCAAGAGCCTTTAGAAGATTTAAGGACTTTAGCAGGCAGCCCTTTTGAAACATTTATTTCAACCAAAATGCGAGCATAGGTGGAATGAAGAATGTCAGAAGATTCGTCATCCACCATCAAGAAATCACCAAGGGCATCACCCACTTCCTCCAGAAGAGAATCATGCCAAAGGTGAAGGGGGAGATTGCGCAATCTGACCCAAATCGGAAATTTATTAAAAGTTTTAGAAACAGGGTTGAAATCGGAATGCCAGGGTTTGATCATCAGCATATATTTGTCTTCCCAACTAAAATAATTTTCACATAAGATTACTTTTCTGTCCTGAGCATTATCAAATTTAGCAGCAAAAAATCCCTTAGCCAAGGGATAAATGTTAACTTGACTCGAAATTAAAGGCTCCCATTCGCTAGAAATCTAGGAGTGCAGCTGAGGGAGGTTAGGCCAAAAACCTTTGAACCGACAAATCACCCTGCAAAGGGAAAGATCAGTAGCAACCTCCTCAATATCTTCAACTGTTTCATCTTTCAACTTCATTGAAATAACACTCCTGATAGGGATAAATCCGCCAGAATGCCCAAACCTGGGTCCTGCAAAATTTGTGGCTTTTGCCTTAGGGCCGACCCCCGTGACAAGCCTTCCACCAGGCACCGAAGAGACAGGGCCAGCCCCTCCCTGACCACCACCAATGGCCGTTCCAGAATCCTGCAAAATGGCCCCCATAACACCACCATGCTGCACAGGAGGACAGAGGCCAACAGACACAGTCAAAAGACCAACCGACGACGCCGTAGCCGCACCAACAAATGCCTTAGGGTTATTAAATTTGAGTTTTCAATAATTATGAATAGGTTTGGGTAAGAAATATTTTTAGTATGTTTATTTGTGTTTTTTCAAATTTTTAGGATCAAAATGACGTTTGTCTATGGAAGTGGATCAAATGACCTCTCAAGAATTTAAAATTATCATTTCTAAGTGGAGGCTAGATTTTGTAAAAGTACAAATGTACAAATTTTTGCTAGGTTAGATTCAAGCTTACTCCAAACTTTCTCTCCATTGGATTTTTTCTTTTAAGTTTTCCTCTACTTTCAAGCCATATACTCTGGACAAGCATGGATGAGATCAAATCCCATAAGAAAAGAAGGGCTTTTTCTTTAAATAGAGATCTTCATTGAGTCAATAATGACTCAACATATATAGGCATAATGAGGAGATTTTAAATATGTCTGTTATCTTCCCCTATAACATGAAGGCAAATGAGTAGTGAAGGAGAACATGTGGGCTAGTTTCATTTGCATTATCACATATAAATCATTTGAGGATTTTAGGCTAGCCCCTTTTTTTAATTGCTCTTTAGAAAGAAATTTATTACCAATAATTAACTAAAGGTTCAAATATGAGATTTTGGCCAAGCTTTAGAGTTCCAAACCATTTTCCACACAATTAAAGGAATTGTGTTAGTTTCCTTACTAATGAAAGCAAAGTAGGTTGATTTAAATATTCTACTCCAAGGGGAATATGGATAATGTGTGTGTTAAGAGGAATTGAGATTTATTGTTGAGTTCATTACAAATACATAACTTACATTTTCTAAAAAGCATTTTTAGAAACATCCAATTTCTAGTTTTGTCATCCATTTAAAAAAAATGTAAGTTGTGTATTTGTAATGAACTCAACAATAAATCTCAATTCCTTTTAATACAAACATTAATCTAATTTACTATAAGCTAAATTTTTTTAATTTTTAATCTTTTTAATATGTTTCTTCTTTTGTCTTCCCATTTAGTTATTTTGGTTTAAGTTTGAACTTGTTGGTTCATTCTTATTTTTTTAGTTTTCTTTTATTTTTTGAGTTTTTTAATTTTTTAATGTTTGTTTTCTTCTTGGTATTTGCGCCACTTCCTTCCCCTAACTTTCCTTTGTGTTTTTAGGCTGCTTCTTGGTCTCCATCTATCCATTTTTTCCTTAAGCTCTCTACTATCATCCTAATGTTGGATCACAGAGTGTGATCCAAAATGTTGATACACAAAATATCACACAATCAAATCTAGAAATCAGCTCAACAATATTTATTGAACCTGAGACAAAACTTGAAGATAAAGAATCTACCTTTTTAATTTATGAAATTAAAGACTATGACATTTAAACTTTATATCAACAAAACCTTTTTCTAACAATACAAATATGTTATATCAAATCAATATCAAAATATCCCAAGGAGAAATCTTAAGCATGGAAAAGGACCTGGCCACAACATGCTTGCATGAGAAGATTAGTTGCGAGTTCTTCTTCTATTGGTTTATCTTTCTTTTCCATTATGTCAACATCTTAATTCTCAACTAACAGAGATGTGGGCATAGTTTATTTAATGATAAATCAATCGCTTCTAAGTTAGATACCATCATTTTACAGAATTATGATCTAGTCACACAAATTACATATATATTTCTGCTTGTGAAGGAAGGAAAGGATCTATAAGTCTAATGATGGCGACCAACCATTATGAAATACAGATTTTGAATGGAAAGAGGGACCCATCATCTTTTCAAACCATATTACCTGCCATCAATACCCTTTGCCGCTTCTTTTTCATTTGAACTTTTACTGGTTTCCATTTGCCACTACTTAACAGTCAAAAACAACAGACCTCTCAAAACCAGTTTAGGACTATCAGATACATTTGAACAGACATACACTACTTCTGTACATTCTTACATAGTACAAAAATGGCTGCTGAATGGAGGGCAGCCATTTAAAGCCAGCAGACAGAGATCCTCTTGACTGTAAGTATAGAGCAGCTTTATAGAACTAAACTATGTAGTTGAAGAAGAATAGGTAGAAGCAGAGTACAACTTTTGTTTATGATTGGGCGCTAAAATGGAATCAAATTCAAAATTGAAGACCACAATATTAAATTCTCCATCAAACTTAAGTTTGAAATGGATGATGTCGATCTCTATCTGTCTACAAGAAACATGAATTTTAAATAATTTATTGCTTTTCTTGCACTGTAGAAGGGAGATCTTGATGAACAATCTTTCTCAAAAGTTTGAACAAGTCATCCAACTTGAATATTATCAAGTTAAACAAGTTGGTTACGCATGAAACTCTGCTTTCAAGGCGTTTTTAAGGTATTTAATTCAAAACAAGTGGGAATCAAAGATAAGACCATTCTCACTGCCATGGAAACGTTATTTTGGGGGTTCCATATTAGTTGAACAAATAGCAAACTCCTTTTATCTTATATAAGGAAATTGGATTTCTTGTAGTAATTGGTTCAAATAAATTACATTAATTAAAAATAAATTAGTTATAAAGTTTGTTATATATATATATATATAAAGAAAATTGTAAAGTTTCAAATCAAGATTAACAATTCTCAAATTTTTTTAACTTGGCTTGTGTGAATTTATGACCTATTCAATATATAGATTTGGATTTATTGTTTGGCCCTTCTCATCTCTCCATATTACCTTAGATTTTCTTGACATTTATCACATTTATTTCACTCTTACTCTAGCCCTTAGGTTAGTCCAAGGCCTTAGAAATGGCCAACATCATGCCTTTAATAATTGTTCTTGCATGTGATGATGAGAATGGAACTCAAGCAATCACATAAATTGGGACCTTGAAGGTTGATGATGCGGTAATACATTATAAAAAAATGTCATTGAATCTGTTTACAATTAAGATGAAATTTATATCCTGTATAATGATCATATGCCATCTAAGTAGTCCCTTATTACTTAGGTCAAACATTCATGGGGGGCTCGTGACATTAAGCTCACTATCAATGGATTTTTTCTTGTTCTCTTCTAGTCACTCCAAGTAGTTTAACATGCTCCTCAACTGATTCCTGGTTTATGAGAAACACCTTGTTGGTGTTATCTTACTAGACAGGATTTCAAAGTCTTGAAACAAGCCTCTCTCAAAGTACTTGTGTCAATGGAGCTTCCAAGTCTCTCCATTCTTGTGTGTGCCTTTCAAGAAAATATTTAGCCTTTGGAAGGTTTTATTTGTCACAAGCTATAAATGTCTTTTTCAACCCAACCCCATAGGCATGTGTGTAGAAGTTGATCACACCTTATAAATTTTCAAACACCTTCATTTAATGTTAATCTCCTAATCATAAAATTAGGGATTGTTTGCTTATGTGTAAATGCCTCCCAAACTTGCAACTAACATGCCTACTCTAGCTAGATATAATGGGTGGTAAAACATGCCTACTAATCAAAACATGTGCCTACTCTACCACATAAAAAAACTAGCTAGAACATAATGGGTGGTAAAAACCTTCTGTCTCTAACCTAAGTCAAAAAAAATCTTTAGTTTTCTATTGCAAATTACCTTGAGAATAATTTAGCATCATTCCACTCAAATCACCACCTTATATGAGGATGGACATGGTGGCACAACTATTTTAATATCACTATTATTAAGTTTGTCCATTATTTCTTTTGGAGAATTGATGAAAATTAGGTTGAATGAAATTGGATCAATAGGGTTGAGGATAACCATTGTAGTTGAGAAGGATATTAGCGACTTGAAGACATGAAACTGATCTTAAAAAAATGTTCTATGATGCAAACAAGGCTATAAATGTATCAAGGGGGTGTCTATGGTAATCTAGAGCATCTTATGACTCTGAAGCAAGTTAAATAAACTTTTATTCTAAGAAAAAATCTAAGGATAGTAAACTTGTTTCTTGTTACATGTGACAAAAGTCAAATACTATGATGGAAACACAAATGCATATGAAAAAAACAAACACCAAAAAAATACAATAATACTATTAAGCACAGGTTGTCATTGATGTCAAACTAATGCCAGCGGGTCATTGTTGCTAACAGTGGTTATCAAAGGGTGTCACAGTTGTCAGATGTGAAGGTTGTCAACGATGAAGAAGATACAGTAGGTTGTAGGAATACTAGAATTGTCATTTATCGTAAGGTTCTAGAAGCATGTAGTTTGTCAATTTGCAAATTGTCTAATTGATTTACGTATCATGAAGCAAGTTTTTGTAGTGGGATGAATTTCTTCAGATAGTTAATATATTTATTATACCATGATGGGTATGCAATCAACATGAGTATGGTGGTCCAAAAGGATATCTTTTGGGTGGAGAGATTTCTAAATATGGTTGACATTTCTCTTAGAAATGTAGTATATAGCTCTGCATTTTGGAAGGAGAGTATATCTTCACTAGTTCTATTAGTTTCCTGTGTTTCTAGTGGCATGACTCCGTGTGCAAGGAGTTTGAAATGTTAGAAGGTTGTTCAAGCTATTCAAATTTTGAGGCATGTACAGTAATAGCTTGTAGTGTGCGGAATTCAAATCATGTGTGTGAAGTGAGGATAGAACCTGTTTAAGGTTCTCATGGTGGCACAAGGTGTCAAGTTCTTTTGGCAGCAAGAAAGTTGTGTTTGGACTATTGTATTACACATTTCGTGTAATTTGAATTTAGGTCCACCCTATGTTGTCAAGGTTTGTGCTGATCCTTGCCTGACATGGAAGAGTGTTAATGTAATGTCATGTACATATTTGAAATATTATGATGCATTGTAATGTAACAATGGTGTACAAGTGTGTTGTGTTGCAAGTATGAAGAGGTTGTTGCAAGGTGTTGTCATTGATGTCAACTGGTCAATTAGTTATGAACTAGTTGTTGTTGTCATTAATGTCATGGATGCAGGTTATTGGTTGTATATGCCAAGGATATTGAGAAAAAAATATTGAAGGAAGATTGCAGGTGTTTAGTGGTTGCTTTGAGTTTTGCTCTGGGATTTGCTTCTATGTGTGTGCAGTTCAGATATGTTGATCATGGTTGTTGGAAGGTACTATATCTAGATTTTTGGCTTATGATTCATTGTATAGTGTGAGTTATGTTCACAAATTGTGAACTGTGGTTTTCTGTGTATCTGGTTGAGGTCTGGGAGAAATGTTGTTGGTCTAGATTTCTCTTTGGTTAAGTCTTATGACATGCGATTCTAGAGTTAAGTTGTTATGATTGTGTTGAAGATAATTTTGGTATCTGGAAGGATCGTGCTTAATTGTCTTATGTGTTTTACATTGGTTTGGCCGACCTTGTGTTGAACACTACCTTTGAAATTAATGAAGCATGTTGGGACCTATTTGGGTCCTCATCAAGTGTGTGTTTGGGTTGCCGTCATTCTAATTCCACCCTAGGATGTCTTGGCGCCGACCTAATTTGAATTTATTGATGGATGGCCAACTTTAGATATGTTTAAAAGTTGAAGATGGTATAAATACAGGATGAGTGAGTAGTGAAATTAAAAAAAAAAGATAAGTGCAAAGAAATAGAGCAAATAGATGTGAATCAGTGGGTGTATGTGATATGAGTGTGGTAGATCAACGCAAAGCCTAAATGTTGAGTTCTCGGATGCAGTGAGCTGGCGGTGGACTCTATCATTCATGCATCTCTGCAAGTGATTAAGTAAATTGTGGTGGATTTCTTTGTTGCATTGAGATTGTATTTTCTCTATAAAATATCTCTTTTATCTTCTTTGTATCTCTATGGCAGTGAGCCCTCCGGGTGGTTAGCCTTGTTGGACAATGAGTCCTTGTTTTGGCAGTGAGCCTTTTGTAATAAGTTTTGATATTCTCTATAGTACGAGTTAATCCTCACCGTGGTTTTTCCCTCATTGGGTTTTCCACGTAAATCTAGTGTTATTGTGTTTGTGTGATGGTTTTCAGTTTCTACACTTGCACTTAATGTTTAATCATTTTAGCAGAGTTAAGAATTGTGATTGATCTAAGTTCTGGTGAATGTTTTAAAGTTTAAATTTGCTACAACCGATTCACCCCCCCTCTTAGTTGTCTTGTTCAACAATTGGTATTAGAGCTTGGTTCCTTGGAGAAGAGCTTAGCCACTTAAGGAAGGTCCAAGATGGCTAGTAGAATTACTCATGATTATCCGAGGTTTGATGGAACTAATTATGCTATCTAGAAAATATTGATGGAAGAATATCTAGAGTACTATGGATATGATGTGGAGAAAGCTTACAAGAATCCTTACACTCCTCCTACTAATGGTTCGAGTACGACTGATGAGATTAAGTCACATGAAGCAAACAATAAGGCGAAGTACATTATGAAGAATAGTCTTGTACATTTTGAGTTGATTAAAGTTCAAAATATGAAGACTGCTAAGGAAGTCTGGGATGCTCTGGAAAAAGGAGCATGAAGGTGATGAAAGGGTAAAATAGGCAAAGTTGCAGAATTTGGAGACACAATTTGAGCTCCTGCACATGTCTAAAGATGAGAATGTTAAAGCTTATGTACAAAGATTGGATGAGGTAGTAGCTGGAATGTGAGGACTTGGTGCTACAATAGATGAATCTAGAATTGTAAAGAAGATTATTAAAATCTCCCTGATGCTTACAATGAAAAGGTATGTGCTATTGAAGAACATATATATTACAATACTTACACTAAAGATTAGTTTTTGGCAACTCTGACATCTTATGAGATGACAAAGTGGAATTTGAGAAATGGATCCAAATTAGAGGTTGCTTTTAAGGCTACAAAAGATGAAGATCCGGATGAAGAAAATATTGATGAAGTAGAAGCTAACTTTGTGAGAAATATGAAGAAAGGCTTCGACAAATATGAAGGTAAGTTACCTTTTAAAAGCTTTAGTTGTGGAGGAATAGTTCATTATGCTGCAAGATTTCTAGAAAGAGCTAAGAGGAATAAACAAAGATATGAGAAAGAAAATAAAGGTAAGAATATCAATAGAGCATATTATGTGAATAAGGATGCTAGTATATCTGATGAGGAATCTGATTATGGAGATCCTGATGACAATGAATGCTTGTTTTTGGCTATAAAATATGAACCTACTTCTACTAATTATGAAAAATAGGTGAAGGAATGCCCTTTGGAGAAGGAGAAAAATGAAGGTATTGTTATCTCTGCCCTACATGCTAAACAGGAAAAAAACTATTGGGTTGTTGATAGTGGTTGTTCACATCACATGACTGTGATAAGAGTAAGTTTTTTAAACTTGACAAATATTATGGAGGCTTAGTTATGTTTGGAGATGATACTGGTGCTAAGATTTGTGGGATAGGCTCCATAAGTTTTGACGAAAAACATAATACTGATGATGTCTACTATATTAAGGGTTTAAGGTATAATATTTTGAGTTTTGGATAGATGTGCAATAAAGGATATAATCTTGTTTTTGAGGATGAAAGATGTGAGATCAAGAAAGGATCTGAAACAATGATTGCCGCAGGAAAGAAATTTGAAGGAAATATCTATCAACTTAAGGGCATTGATGGATGATACTTTATGACTCAGATTAATGAAAGTTGGTTGTGGCATCAAAGAATGTGTCAAATTAATTTTGATAACTTGGCAAGGATTAGTGTAGTTTAGGCTGTGAGAGATTTACCAAGGATTACAAAGCCCGTTAATGCTATTTGTAGGAATTGTCAATTTGGAAAGCAAGTAAGAAACCATTACAGATCAAAGGAACAATCTACTATTGGACTACTGGATTTAATTCATACAGATCTCTATGGTCCTACAAGAGTGAGAAGTCTACAAGGTGAAAGGAACTTTATGCTTTTGATTGATGATTATTCTAGATATACATGGGCTAGATTTCTTAGAGAGAAATCAGATGCATTAGATAGATTCAAGACATTCAAAGTTATGGTTGAAAATGAAGTAAATTTGAGGATAAAATGCTTAAGATCTAACAAAGGTGGTGAATTCACTTCCCATGAGTTTAATATGTTTTTTGAAGTGCATGGAATAAAAAGATAGTTATCTACTCTAAGAACTCCTCAACATAATGGATTTGTTGAAAGGAAAAACAAAACAGTTCAAGAGGCTGCTAGATCAATGATTACTGAGGTAGTTTTATCGGAAGTTTACTGGAGAGAAGTTATTCAAACTATTGTTTACATATTCGATCGAGTTCAAGTAAGAGAAAATAGTACAAAGACCCCCTATGAACTATGGTGTGGAATAATTCCTACTCTTAAGTATTTCAAGGTATTTGGAAGCAAATGTTATATCAGAAGGGGTGAAGAAAATTTAAGAAAGTTTGATGCAAGAAATGATGAAGGCATTTTTCTTAGATATTCTACTAGAAGCAAGGCTTATAAATGTTTCAAAAAAAAGACTAAGGAAGATTGTAGAAAACACAAATGTCAAGGTTGATGAAATAATGAAGAATTCAATTGATGTTGATGGATATGTATCTGATGAACCTGATTGCGTAAGAATTGAAGAAATTGTGGAAGAACAAGAAAATAATGAGCAAGAGAAGTAGAATGAAGAAGGAGAAAAAGAAGAAAAAGATCCAGTGGTGTCCCCTAAGACACCTAGATACATGTAGAAGAATCATTTAGAAAATTAGATCATTGGAGACAAGACAAAAGGTGCACTGACAAGAAGCATAGTTGTTGCTAGTGAAGTAAATATGTGTTTATTTTATGAGATTGAACCGAAGATTGTAAGTGAAGCATGTAAAGATTTAGAGGGTCATCCCACAATAATGGGTTACACTTTTTGGCCAAACTTGACATTGAAATCAACATTTTCAGAGAAAACTTCACTTTCTGACACTTATAGTAGGTAAACTATTAGGAATTTGAAAATGATGTAAACTAGTGATTTGTGAGATTTTGTCTGTAGATTTTAAATATATATATTTTTAAAAAAATTGGAATTAAATTGTTTTTCGTCTCCTTTGATAACTAGTTTTTAATAGTAAACAACATTTTTTAAAAGTGATGTGTACTTCGACACGCATAAATTTTTTTCTACAAAGGATAAAATTTTGATTCTTTTTAATTTAGGTTGCTAACACTGGTATCTATTGGTTTCATTTTGTTTCATAACGTTTTGTTGAATATTTTTTTTTTAATTAAGTTTTGAAGTCAAAACATTTACAATTTAGACATAGGTGCACTTCGACATGCATAACTTTTTTGGTATGTATTGAAATTCAATTTTATTTTTTTTGTTAGAACGAGGACATCAATACCTAGAGGATATATATTTTTCAAATTTTTTTCCTCAAATTTACTATTTTTCCACAATGATTTTTCATCGAACTTGAGGTTCGGTGAAAAACCTATGTACAGTAAAAATATAAAATAAAATATAAAATAAAAACAAAATATATTAAATCTATAGTTGTTGGAAAGCACATTTTGATCACTACAATAATCCAACTTGGTTTATCAATTTGACTCCATTTACACCTCCTTCCGAAGCTTTGATAGTAAAAAAAATGCATAAATTTTGAAATGGTGGAGGGGAAGGTGAAAAAAGGGGGTTCATTCGAACCCCCCTTATATGGTGCAAAAGAGAGTTCATTAGAAGGGAGGGTGGTTCATTAGAAGGGGGGAGGGTTCATTAGAAGGGGGGTGGTTCATTCGAACCCCCTTCATTAGAAGGTGTAAACCATTTTAAATTTTTTTATGAGAATTTCTAATTTTTCTTCATTCGAAAAATTGTAACCCACTATTGTGGGTTTACCCATGAGCATTGGATGGAAGCTATGAAGGAATAACTTATGCAAATTGAGAAGAATCAAACTTGGGAATTGGTCCCAAGATTGACAGACAAAAACATTATTGGATCAAAGTGGGTATTCAGAAATAAGTTGAATGAGAAAGGAGAAGTGGTTAGAAACAAAGCAAGGCTTGTGTGTAAGGGTTACTCACAAGTAGAAGGCTCTTGATATCATGAAATTTATCATCACATGTATCTATCACAAAAGATGTATCATTAGTCATAACATGTGAATGAAAAGTGCTCAAAGTTGAAGTTCCACTATGCTCAAAGCACATCACTAATACTATCCATATGAGATATGGAAGTGACATAAGATACATGGATACATGAAATGAGGGTTTCCAAAAGAGAATATAATTTAATAACTAAGTCAATGCAGGAGGAAAATGCACACACACAATGAAACATCACCTCCATAATTAATATAACTCAATCCAAATGATAGGGAATAGATGTATCATGTATGGTGGGATCAAATATCACAAAGTGTACAAACATATCAAAATATGCAATATACATGTATGAATATGGGCCAAGGGAAAGGAATGATGAGAACCTATGATAACACATATACCAATGAGACAAACAAGGATCAATGATAGTGATCAAATAGAGGGCATTTCAATAAAGGCCTAAACCCTAATACAAATAAATCAATTTTAAACAAACAAGGGTGGATCCAAATTGTACTTAGTTTTGATTTAACATAAATAAAAAAAGAAAATCAAATCTAAAAACAATAATAAGTAGGGAATAAACCCTTGAAACAAAACCCTAACAGGTGTAGGAGAGTTGGGTTTACATAAAAGGTGAGAAATAAGTTTATTTTCTTTGACTACAAATTACCTAGTAAAAATAATTAAATAATGATAAAATCCTAGGGTTTAGGAGTTGGAATTGATAATGGAAAACTGCAAAAAATAAAATGCTCAAATAACTACGAAAAATAAATAAATAAAATGCATGTGTATTTAGCTCATATTTTGATGCAAAATTTATTGTTTGGGTATTATAATTTTTTTTGCTAATGTACTAACGTTTTGTGTTGTGTTGCTAAATTGTAGATCTAACTATCCACTATTTGGGATCACTTCCGTAAGTGTAGAACTAATATTGATGCGTGGACATGAACTTGTGACCTATAGACTTTCTTTGGTTATTTTCTGCAAATTAGAACTTTTTCATCTTAATTTCTAGCATCTTGATTTGCATATGATAAGTGGTGTTTAAAAACACATTTGAGGAACCTATTGGATTGTGAGGGTCCAGTTCTCCTTATTTATACATATACCTCTAATGGACTAGTTTGACAACTTTGAGCAAAAGGTTCACAAACAACAACTAAGCATGCAATTAACATTTGATGATGTCATAAGCAAATAAATGGATGATATTGTTTTTAAGCTCTTAGGTCTAGATGTTCTTCTCAGTCTCTAATATGCCAGATGCTTTAAAAATAAATGAAATATTGTCCTTAAATACAACAACCAAGCACACAAATCAACACACACGCTTGATTAGCTTACAATGGTAGTGAAATAACCAACAAGACAATAATTTGAATTTATATTTTAAAATTTTGAGATCAATAATTGCAAAGTAACCAAATCAAATCTATTTTTTCAAATATAATCCAAGATAATGAATAATATATCTAAAAATTAAAAAAAATTCTAAAAAAATCAATAATAAGATAAATTGAAATATACTATATATATATAAATTCTATAAAAATCAATAATAAGATAAATTGAAATATACTATATATATATAAATTCTATAAAAATCAATAATAAGATAAATTGAAATATACTATATATATATATATATATATACTACAGGGGTGAAATATACAATATTATAAACTCATATAAAACATGACCAATTAAAAATTAATTATTACATTTACAACATTTTCACTAAAATAAACCCAAAATACTATTAAAAAAACTTAGATATATAGGTAATTTTCACCGAATTTATATCTTCATTAAAGATTATGATAGAGACGTTGATTTATTCCCTAACCAAAAGACTTACTTAACAATTAACAACCTCAACTTGGTAACTAAAAGATTAAGACCAACTTCACTCTCATGGATACCTCAACGCTTATTGAAAATTAAAAAAATTTCCATTTTAAAGAAAAATGGTTTTGCCATATTAAATAGAGTTAGGGGAGATGGGCCCATAGTGGAGCGGGGTCCAATAGTGGGGATAGAAGTAATCTTTAGTGGGCCCCATAGTGGATCACTTTAATATCCAATTATAAAACACTTTTTATCCATAAAGTATACAAACTGACAAATCATGTGATGCCACATCAGCGCACCAATAAAACATGACTTAGTGCACCACTATCGGTCTGACTTTTTTTTTGGGCCTTTTTGGATACCTCAACAAAAAACATGTTGATGTGGCATCATATTTGATGATGTGGCCCTAAAACGAAATATAGGAGCACAGGAGTTGCCAAATAAACTGTTGTACAAAATTGGGAGTGATTTGAAATTTTCACATAGAATTTTGAGAAACATGAAATTAGGGTGCTCCACTATGGGCCCCTCTCCCCTATTTATAATTGAGTTTAGAGTTGTTTACCAATTCAAATGGTAGATTTGTAGGAAGATAATATAAGTAGAACAGAGAAGAAAATATTGAGAAATGTCATAAGATTTGGTTGTGTTTAATTTATGTTGCTTATTCAGAGTAAAATTTCAAAACAATTTATGTTATATTATTATTTTTTTAATATTATTTATTAGTCATTATTTTTGTTGGTGTTATTAAATTTGAGTTTTCAATAGTCATGAATAGGTTTGGTTTAAGAAACATCTTTAGTATATTTATTTGTGATTTTTTTAATTCGGTAGTGGATTTAGTGATCTCTTAAGAATTGAAAATTATCATTTCTAAGTGGAGGCTAGATTTAGGAAAAGTACAATCCACAATTTTTTTGTAAGGTGAGATTCAAGCCTACTTTTTTTGAAGTTTTTCTCTCCTTTCAAACCATATGCTCTACACAAGCATGGATGGGATCAAATCCCATAAGAAAAGAAGGGCATTTCCTTTGAATAGAGATTTTCATCGAGTCAATAATGACTCAACATATATAGGCATAATGAGGAGATTTTAAATTTGTCCACAATCTTCCACCATAACATGAAGGCAAAGGAGTAGTGAAAGAGAAGGTGTGGGCTAGTTTCATCTGCATTATCACATATAATACATTTGATGATTTTAGGCTAACCTCTTTTTTCAATTGCCTTTTGGATAAATATTTATCATAAATAACCAACTAAAGATTCAAATATAAACTTTTGATCAAGCTTTAGAATTCCAAACCATTTTCCACATAGTTAAAATAATTGTGTTAGTTTCCTTACTAATGAAAGCAAAATAGGTTGATTTAATAGTATATTCCCAAGAAGACAAGAGACTCCATTTGAGTTTGTCCTCTTCCTTGACAATCATTAGTATAAATTTCAGAAAAAAGAAGTTAAGGAAATTCCATGCTTGATAAAGCTCATTTAAGACATCGATAAAAATCTTCCACCTTTTAGTTGCTCCACCTTTTTCTTCCAATTTCAATGGTTCTTAACAAATTCTCACTATGTCTTAAAAAAACATTGAAGATCATTTAAATCTTCTTTTAAGTCAAGGGACTACTTGTCAATTAGACATCTTTCCAAAAATATACATTTGAATCTACTGGAACAACCCATTTGAGAAGTCAAGGCATTAAATTCTTAATTCAAGTATAATGCTATTCAAGATAATAGATCTTTATGGGGCATCTTTAGCTATAAAGATTCTTTCTAGTGTATCCCCATCCAGGTATTTTTTTCTAAATATTCTACTCCAAGGGGAATATAGATAATGTGTGTGTTAAGAGGAATTGAGATTTATTGTTGAGTTCATTACAAATACATAACTTACATTTTCTAAAAAGCATTTTTAGAAACATCCAACTTCTAGTTTTGTCATCCATTTTCAAAAAAAGTAAGTTGTGTATTTGTAATGAACTCGACAATAAATCCTTTTAATATAAACATTAATCTAATTTACTATAATCTATTTTTTGTTAATTCTTAATCTTTTTAACATGTTTCTTCTTTTGTCTTCTCATTTACTATGTTATTTTGGTTTAAATTTGAACTTCTTGTTGGTTCATTTTTATCTTTTAGTTTTCTTTAATTTTTTGAGTTTTTAAATTTTTATTTAATTTTTTAATGTTTGTTTTCTTCTTGGTATTCGTGTCACTTCCTTCCCTTACCTCTTTTTTGTCTTTTTAGGCTGCTTCTTGGTCTACATCTATCCATTTTTTCCTTAAGCTCTCTGTTATCATCTTGATGATGGATCACAACATGTGATCCAAAACGTTGATGCAAAAAATATCAGACAATCAAATCCAGAAATCAGCTCAACAATATTTATTGATCTCAAGACAAAACTTTGTCATTTTAGCTCTTCTCCGCATCTAACAAAATAATATTATTGAACCCAAGACAAAACTTGAAAATAAAGAATCTACCTTTTTGTTTCATAAAGAATCTATCTTTTTGTTTCATAAATTAAAGACTATGACATTTAAACTTTATATCAACAAAACCTTTTTCTAACCATATAAATATGTTATACAAAATCAATATCAAAATATCCCAAGGAGAAATCTTAAGCATGGAAAAGGACCTGGCCACAACATGCTTGCATGAGAAGATTAGTTGCAAGTTCTTCTTCTATTGGTTTATCTTTCTTTTCCATTATGTCAACATCATAATTCTCAACTAACAAGATGTGGGCATAATTTATTTAAGGATAAATCAATCGCTTCTAAGCTACATGACATCATTTTATTTTACAGAATTATGATCCAGTGACACAAATTACATATATATTTCTGCTTGTGAAGGAAGGAAGGGATCTATAAGTCCAATGATGGCGACCAACCATTATGAAATACAGATTTTGAATGGAAAGAGGGACCCATCATCTTTTCTCTTTTCAAACTATATTACCTGTCATCAATGTCCTTTGCCGCTTCTTTTCATTTGAACTTTTACTGCTTCCCATTTGCGACTACTTAACAGTCATAGCCAACAGATCTCTCAAAAGCAGTTTAGGACTATCAGACACATTTGAACAGACATACACTACTTGTGCAAATTCTTACATAGTACAAAAATGGCTGCTGAATGGAGGGCAGCCATTTAAAGCCAGCAGACAGAGATCCTCTTCACTGTAAGTATAGAACAGCTTTATAGAACTAAACTATGCAGTTGAAGAAGCAGCAGCAGCAGAATAGAACCAAAGTACAACTTTTGTTTATGATTGGGCGCTAAAATGGAATTCAAAATTGAAGACTACAATATTAAATTCTCCATCAAACTTAAGTTTGAAATGAAACATGAATTTAAATAATTTATTGCTTTTCTTGCACTGTAGAAAGAAGATCTTGTTGAGCAATCTTTCTCAAAAGTTTGAACAAGTTAAACAAGTTGGTTACGTATGAAACTCTGCTCTTAAGGCGTTTTTAAGGGATTTAATTCAGAAAAAGTGGGAATCAAGATAAGACCATTCTCACTGCCATGCAAATGTTATTTTGGGGGTTCCATAATAGTTGAACAAATACCAACCCCTTTTATCTTATATAAAGGAAATTGGATTTTTCGTTCAAATAAATTACATTACTTGAAATAAATTACATATATATATTAATTTGATAAAAAATGAATTTCTATAAGTAGAAAATTGTAAAGTTTCAAATCAAGATTAACAACTCTCAATTTTTTTTAATTTGGTTTGTGTGAATTTTTGATCTATTCAATATATAGATTTGGAATTGTTTGGCTCTTCTCATCTCTCTATATTACCTTAGATTTTATTGACATTTATCACATTTATTTCATTCTTAGTCTAACCCTTAGGTTAGTCTAGGGCCTTGTAAATGACCAACATCATGTCTTTAATAATTGTTGTTACATGCGATGATGAGAATGGCACCCAAGCACTCACATAAAATTGTCTTGAAGGTTTATTGAATCTGTTTGCAATTAATATGAAATTGATAACCTCTATAATGGTCATATGCCATTTAAGTAGTCCCTTATTACTTAGGTCAAAAATTCATGGGAGCTTCGTGACATTATGCTCACTATCAATAGATTTTTTCTTGTTCTCTTCTAGTCACTCCAAGTAGGTTAACATGCTCCTCAACTAATTTTGAGGTTGACACTCAACACAATGGCTATTTCGACCTTTTCCTTTATAAAAGTGTGGCACAAATTTGAACTTTTACCCAAACATGACACAATGCTTGAAAGAGCCAATAAGATAAGGGTAATGACATAAAAACATACAAATACAACTAGGGGGGTAAATGATAACTAAAGAGGAGGGAAAATAAATAATTGAAACCAAATTAGTCCATATGGATGGAGTCGGTCTTAATAGTAATATATATAGTAACTAAACATGGATAATCATGATCTATATCATCCTAGCAAGATGAGGCACAAAAGAAGGTTCAAAAGTTGGGCACACAAACAAATAAGGTAAATATAATGGAGAGATCAACAAAAGATTTCAAAAACCCCATCATATGAGGGAGTTGCTCTACTCAAACATAGAGGAAATTCACATGTCACATGGCAGTTTCTATCACTATTGTCATTTGTCTTTACTACTTATAGAGTGAGTAAGATAAATATGACAACATGACCAGTTTCACTTTATAATAGTTATCCACATTATTAACTCTAGAAATGGTAACTCCTAATTTTGGTAAATTAGTCCAATTAACTTTAATTGAACATTGAAGATCGGTTTTCATATAAATGTTGGACCTGGATCCATTATAACTAGAAATAATTTAATTCAAACATCCCCATATTAACTATAATGTATAATGGTTGATGTTATTGAAAAATATGAGAAGGCTTGATAATTGTAACTACCTCTAAAGGAGTAACATTAGATAGAATAATGGCTTTAGAGAAAATCTTATCTCAAAGCATATCTATATGTCTTAGATGCATGCATTAAGCCTAAAATAGACATCTAAGATATATTATTCTTAAGTTTATTGAGTAAATAGAATTGCTTAGCCTTTTTGATATGTATGTCCAATTATAGGATATATCTATGGTAGGTAAGGCATGAAAAGTAGGTATGTTATTAGAAAAATATGGTTTAGTATTTAAGAGTTGGTATAGAATAACTCTACACCATGCAAGATTGGTTGAAGATTATAGCCACCCAAGATCTAGGCACTTCATGAAAGCACAAGAGAGATCAATATAAAATGCTCAAGATTGCAATGGAATTGATTATCCAAGAATTTTTCAATATACAATGAATGAGACCACCTTGTTATATAGCCAAGATGAGACACAAGATTGATTAGGATTATGACAAGTGTCTTAATCCTATGACATGTGACAACTTATCACAACTACCTAGGACACATGTGTTACAAGTCAAAAAATAAGATAACAACTAATGACAACTAACACCTTCTAGAAAGATTCCTTCCTAAGACCTAAGTAAACTTAACATGTAAATAAGTCCCCTAAGTCCCCTAGTAATGAATTAACTAGGTACAAGAATTTATTTACACTAAAACCTCCCTTAAGTGTGACTTAGGGAGTAGCTAATTATTATGCAAATGACACAAAGATGGGTCTCGATTACTATGCCATGTTAGGTACCCATGTACAAATGCAAATGCAATCTCTCAAAAATAGAGAAAAGGAAAAAACCCAGTGGGACAAAACTCCTCCTAAAAAAGAGAGATAGAAAACAAAATAAAATTCTCTCAATGAAGAATGAGAAACACAAAACTCCATGTGAGGAAAAATTCCCCCCCATAAGAGAGAAGAAGAAGAGAGAGGATGCAATCCCCCTCAAAGTTGAGTCTCCTGCAATGATGGTAGAAGCTTGACATTGAATGCTAAAGATGATCCAAAAGTGTCAAACAACGTTCCTCCCCTTAGGAAAAAACAAAACTAAGATGATATGCAGGATGCGTGATGTCTCTGAAGAATGCTCAAGTGTCTCCATGTCAATGCCAAAAGTTGTCATACTCCAAACAGTTGTTCTAGGCCACACTATTGAAGAAGACAATCTAGAATCTCCTAGAAACAATTGTAGAACACAATCCAAAGACAAGGATACCTCCTATGAAGAAAAAGAAGCATCCTCCAAATGTTGTCCAAAAGTATCCACACTCACATCAAATTGCAAAGGATAATCATGCAGAGAATGAACAAGAGGGTCAAAGTGTTCCCTCACAACAACTGAAGAAGGATCATCCCCATCAAAGAGAAGATGAATGTCATCAATGATGTCTCCCAAATCTAAAATACAGGACTCACAAAAGAAACCAACAAGGTCTGTCAAGTACTCATCCCAAGTAGCTATCTCTGGAAGACGGTGTATGCCTTGCCACACTGAATCACTAGGAACCAAAATTGTGACAACACAAGCATCCTCAAGAGCAACAGTAGATGAAGGAGATTAAATATTACCACATGCCATAAGATCCTTAGTAGATGAAACAATACCAAGATTCAAATGACCATACTGAATCTCCTCAAAATTTCCCACACAAGATGCCTCAATGTGAGCATCTGCTAATTCATTAGGAGCAAAATGTGAGAAGGTGTAGACTCGAGATTGGTGATCAACCTCCCCAACTGCAACTATATTTCTGGTATGCAAATCCTAAATTATGATAGAATCTGGTGTGAACTCAACACTCTTGCCTGCTCCACCATGTGTGGTTTGATAGATAGAAAGGATATTTGTTGATGATGAAGGCACAAAAATAACATCATTGAATGCTCTGTCATCCATGTCAATAGATACCTTCCCACAAACACGAATATATGTGTTGTTCACCATTAGGATGGGTGGTGGTGAACACGTCTCAAATGAAGAGAACATACTTTTTGAGGAAGCCATATGATGTGAGGCTCCTGAATCAAGTATCCACCTTTCTGACTTAGAATCTACAACTGCAACAAGTGCTTGCACCTTATGTTTGTTGGACTTTGATGATGAAGAAGAAGATTAACCCTTTGATGATGAAGACTCATTGATTTTATGCTTCTTAAGAAGATGCTTCAACTCATCAATCTGTTTTGAATAACAGTGATGTTCATCATGCCCTGATTTCTTGCAATATGCACAAGTAGGCTTCTCCTTCTTAGATGATTCCCCTTTTGAGGGAGAGAATTTTTATTATTTATGTGGCTTGTTCTTTTTGTTCTTTTGTTTCTTATCAAGATTCCCTGATTCTTTTTGTACCTTTGACTCACTAGCCAATAATTCTTGTGACTTGGAAGACTTGATTAGACCCATGTTCATTAATTTAGCTTCCTCTTGGATTAGGATATTTGCAAAGTCATTAAACTTAGGATAAACATATGATGCTCCCATAGAAATTCGATGGGTATGAAATCCAAAAACCAACATTGAATACTTAGGACCAAGCTTGGATAAAAATTTAAAATCAATTGTGAATCCTATTTATCAATGTTGCAATATTATAGCTATGTTCTTAGTTGCTTAACTTTGAAGATGAAGTCTTGGATGTGGTCAAAAAATTTAGGATCAAGATTAAATATGATATCCCCTAATCTTATTTGTTTTACCATACAATTTTTCAAAAGCCTTCCAAGTCTCTTTAGGTGTTTTACATGATTCAACATGAAATTGTAAATCAAATGAGACTAATGAACATATACATCCAAGTGTTTTCTCATGATCAAGCTCCCATTTTTCCAATTCTTTAGCATCAATAGGTTGAGGAATTTTTTCCTTTAGATAGCCTATTAGACTTTCATCATGAGATGGTTCCATACTGATTTTCTCCAAGTAGCATAATTATGTCGAGTTAGGAGTTCAATTTTGAGATTTCTCCATTGCAAGAACACAAACCAAACTAAAGAAAGCAATCAACCACTGCAAGATTACCTCCCCAAATTACTCAATCATGAAACCCACCGAGAAAGATATGATATGTGGCACTTTATAATTAGTGTGATTACAGGTGCCACTTGCCAAAATAGAGAAGTGGACTTGATCTTAGTGCATACAAATTATCAAATTTGGCCTCAAGTTCAAAGTAAAAATTTTACAATAGTTGAGATCAAACTGATTATACCACTAGAAAGTACACGACAAATTATGCACTTTCAAAAAAAAAATCACCCAAAAATGTTACTGTAGGAGCGAGAACGGAGCTTTAGAAGTTCTGAAAATGAGAACGGCTCAACAACACTTATGAGAATTTGCATTTTCGCTGCAATTATGACGACCTGCGGGGCCGTATGGCTCCCTAGGAAATTTTTGTTTACCTCAGTAGACAACTTCTCATATTTGGATGATTTGATAGTTGATCTCAGGGTTTTTGGCCCTTCTAGACATGATTGCAAGGTCAGTTTTGACCCAAAGTGCTCCAAAATTGCAGCTACCTTATGTATCTAGCAACCACACTTTAGCTTCAAGCCTCATAGATTTGGCCACATATGTCCGATTTGGATGAAACAAAAGACAAAACCAAATTTCTCAAACCCTCTAATCTCAATGGTGAGCTCAAGTTTGCACCAAAAAGCTTTGACTTGAACCTGCAATAGAAAGCCACAAAGAGGAAACACCCAAATCTGGTATTTCTTTCAAGTTTTTTTGATTCTCCAGGTCATTATTTGATGCAAGAGAATAGCATACTCAAATTTTCAAGATTTACCAAGATCTCTCAATAAAGACTAACAAGAAGCAATCCCACAAGCTCTAATACCATGTAAGAGTTGCTATAGAATATCTCCACACAAATGCAAGATTGTTGAAGATTATAGCCACCCAAGATCTAGGCACTTCATGAAAGCACAAGAGAGATCAATATGCAATGATCAAGATTGCAATGGAATTGATTATCCAAGAATTGTTCAATATACAATGAATGAGACCACCTGGTTATATAGCCAAGGTGAGACACAAGATTAAATAGGATTATGACAAGTGTCTTAATCCTATGACATGTGACAACTTATCACAATTACCTAGGACTTATGTGTTACAAGTCAAAAGATAAGATAAAAACTAATGACAACTAACACCTTCTAGAAAGATTCCTTGAATCTTCCTAGGATCCAAGTAAACTTAACATCTAAATAAGTCCCCTAAGTCCCCTAGTAATGAATTAACTAGGTACAAGACTTTATTTACACCAACACAATATGAGATGTGAAACATTGCGATGCATAAGCCATAGTGACAAGAGTATCATGACATGTAGAAATAGTAGCATCATTAGGCATAATATTTTCATGTGTAGCTAATGAAGTATCATTAATAGAATGAAATATGTCATCGGGTAAAAGCACAACCCTGTGTCACACTTTATAAAGGAATCAGCCAACAACAAAAAAAATTATGAACTTCGACCACATAAAAGTGGTCATTTTGTTTTGAATTTCAAAATGATGTAAACTAATGGAAGGTAGAAATATTGATGAAGCTTAATCCTCTAATATTTTAGATTTTTCAAAAATTGTTTTGATGATTTTTTTTATCAATTTAAGAGTAGATTTTGGAATGTTGGAATTTTAGGAAAAAGTGACGTTAAGAAACAAATAGAAAAAAGCTTCATATTTCCCTAAAATTTTTTGTCCAAATAGGTGACTTCAATAACTAGTGCATGGATTTTTTTTTTTGAAATTTGGATGTATATTTTTCTCGTAATAACATTTTAAAGTCAATTTTTTTAGAATATGACAATTTTTATTGGACGCCAACTATTGTCTAATTTTTTAATCATTTTCAAAAAAAAATTATACCATTTTGAAGAGGACTCTCTCCTCTACTACACCATATATTTTAAAAAAAAAATTAATATGTTTTACTATTTTTTTTAAATTTCTAATCAGCCTCTTTTTTAACTTTAACAACCTACTTGCATTATTTTAAAAATAAAATATATTAGAACTAATCAAAATATTAAAAAAATTACATATTTGGATTCACCACTCCGAGATCTACAAAGGAGTATTTTTCTTTTTTTTAGAAACATCATTCTGACTAAATAAATACTTAGTTGAAGTTGAAAGTTTCAGAAAATTTTGAAAAAAGTTGAGTTGACTGCCAACTAGGATGCCACATAGATAGTTTCGATAGAAAGGGTTTCGGTAGAAAGGGTTTCAGTAGAAAGGGTTTCGACCAAAACCCTTTCTATCAAAACCATGCATATAAAATAAGCCAATTTCAAAGCGGCAAAGGGAAAAATTTAAATTTTTTGGATTCAGGTGAAACATATTCGGCTGAAACTCTGTGTGCCACGTATAGGCCATGTGGTTTTGGCTGAAACCTATTTGGCTGAAAATGTTTCGCTTGGAACTATTTAGTTTGCCAAAATTTTGACACAACTTTGTTCTTTTACCCCATCATGAGTATCTAACACAAGAGATGTACCATGAGTCATAAGATGTAAAAGAAAAACTTGCTCAAAGGTAACATATTTTTTATGCCCTTAATATTCTATCTTTGTGAGAGTAATAAGGTAAGACACTTTTCACATAAGTAAAATTGATATTTTCATTTGCTATTCCTTAGGTTGACCAAATTATGAAGCGGTGTGTCCCTACCTAATTATGTCTATAAATAAGGAAGACAAAGGCTCTTATAAACCATCATAATTTATAAGATTAAATTCATATTCCCATATTCCAATCTTTGGAGGTCACTGCCTTAAAGTGGTGATTTTTATTTATTTTTACATTTATTTCGGAGAAATATCCTAACATGTGGTATTCTAGAGTGGTTGTTGGGCCAAGAATTTTATTTGTATGATCTTACAAATCATTGTGAATTTGTTAATGATTTTTTTGAAGGTTTTGAGTAATCTATTTAGGAAGCTAGAGGAATTTTTTTCATTTTCTATGATCAATTTCAAGTAATTTATTATGATTTTATATTATTTCATTAATTTTCTCTATAAGACACAAACTTTGGAAAATATTATTTATTGTTTTAACTTTTGGAAAGCTTGTAAAAAATTAGACCAGATTAGTTATTTATATTTTTTATTAAAGGAAAATTATATTTCATAATTTAGTGGTCAAATTTGGATAAATGAGGGATATTAGATTAACTTATAGCTCATGTTTTAAATATTTATTGTTATAACTCACACTAGATACTTCCCTCCCCTCCCTACTTTAATAGCCTAGAGTACAAAAAATAAAACATGTTAGAAGTGATGTCATCTTTTAGATTAGATAACTTTTCTACAAATATTGAATCTAGTCACTCTTTACTATGTGTCACCTAAAATAGATGGAAAGACGAAAAAATTTGACTACAATGTGAGACAATAATAAATTTTATAAAGGAAAATATGTTTGCCCCATTTAAAATATATTTAAATGATAATTTTGATAGGTTTAAACAAGAAAAATTATCAAAATTAAACGGCTAGCCAAACCACCTTGGCAAGAACAACCTCAATAGATAAAATCAAGGGATAGGGTAGCCTTTTTAAGGTCCAAAATTCAAGATATTCAAAATAAACATATTAAATTTTATGGTACATATGTAAATTTATGGATAAATCTAATGTAATAATATTTTAAGCTTCACAATATACTTAAGAGTATAATAGTTGGCATAGCCTCACTATATTTAGAATCTAAACCTTAAATAAATAACCAATAGATGATGATTGACAAGCAAGGTAAAGTACTTAGTTGGAAAGATTTCACTAATGACTTAATAAGCCAATATGAGTAACCATAAAAGGTAGACATCAATTTGTTTGTCAGTGTATGATGTTGCAAATAAATGATCCCATTTATATTCATTGGAATCTGTTTCAGAGTCGTCCCTTATTTGTAGAATTCTTTCTACCACTTTTTGAGTTACTTCTTCTTTTGATTCCCCTGTGTAGCCTAATCTTGTTTTGTCCTTAGGCTGAAGTGTTAGTGGTTGAGTAGGTTCTATAATACCATCTTTTCTCTTGCAAATTGGTCCTTTCCCTTCATAGCCCATTTTCTCTAAGATGGCCTTTCCTTTCCCATACTGATTTGTCTGTATGTTGATATTTGTTGATGTTGAGGCTTCTTCGTCTTTATATAGCCAATTGAGAATGGATTTCTCTTCTAATTCATCTTCTAGGATACCTGCTTTTACAAACCTTTCGCCCAGAACCGTGATAGGTTGTGATGATCATTGTGTATTTGTCTTGGGTTATCCATATGATTTTGGGGATGGTAGAAATTGTGAAAGATGCAAATATTGCTCAAGGGAATACTCTCCCAAGCCTTTGTCCTTTAACTGGATCTTGTCTGTAAATTGCAGTTGTGATAGAGTGTTCAGGGGTCTTTCATTATTTGATATAGTTGAGTCAGCAATAGTTTTTTCCTTTGCTTGGTCCTTTTCAACCCATTTGGATATAAAATTGAGTTGCTTTTCACCACTAGATGAAGCAGATGTGCTAGCTTCTCTATTCTAGGGTATCAGAGTGTCTTGATTTTCCTTAATCACGTTACAAGTCTGAGGATTATTGTTGTCTGTTGAAATTGTGACCTCTTGTCCATTGACATGAAATTTCAAAAATAGATGATATGTTGAAGGCACCGCTTGCATTTCATGGATCCATGGACGTCCCAAGAGTATGTTATATGTTAGCTCCTTATCTAACACTTGGCAAACAATATTTTTGGCAATTGGTCCCACTTGAATTGGTAGCACAATTAGCCCCTTGGAAGACCTTTCCTCTTCATCATATTCTTTTATTGTTATCTTTCTTTTGGCATTAATGGTATTGTCAGAATAGCCTAGTGCAAGAATTAGTTTTAAAGTACATATATTTAATCCAGCTCCGCCATCTATTAAGACACGCTTCACATAAAGTTTATGGATTAGAACCTCTATATGTAAGGCTGCATTGTGTGGGTGATTCAGTGACACATCATCCTATTCGGAGAATGACAGAAAATGAGGTATGGTCAAATGTCCCACCATAGCTTGAAATTGACAGACATCCAAATTATTGGGTACCGTAGTGACTACCAAAGCCTGTTCTAGAACCTCTTTATGTGATGGTGAAATTTTAAGAAGTTCCAGTATGGATATCTATGCGGGTATCTTTTGTAGTTGATCCAAAATGTTGTATTAATGTGATGGGGAAGTAGTGATTTTAGGTGAAACTCCTTTTAGTATCACTTGGGACTGCCCCCTGGTTGTTGCATTGACCGGTTGATAGTCTTGTGCTTCCCTGATTTTTAGGACATTGATTTGGTTGTCAGATGTGTTTATGTTTGGAATCACGTTCAGGGATATAGTGTTATTGATGTTTATGGTATCTCTTTGATTATCAATGACATTATTTTTCTCAACCTCAGAAATGCAAAGAATGGTGGTGTCGTAGATATAGTTTACACTTTTTCCTTTATTGTGTGAAGAAGATTCTCCTTTTTTGTAGTTGGGTAAGGGATTTGTTAATGCACTGTGATCGTTGTTTGTTTGATGTCCTTCAAAAAAAACCTTCTTTATTTCAATTAAGTCTTGTATAAGGTGTTTTAATTGCATACAGTCATTTGTTTTATGTCCTTTATTTTTATGAAAGTTGTAATAGTCAACATCCTTCCACCAAGATGGTTTCACTTTTGGCTCCCAATTTTGTGCTTTTGGTAGTGTAATAAGTCTATTTGCAATAAGCTCTTTCATTGTTGATTCGAAAGTTTGTCCTAATGGTGTAAATCTTCGTCGATTGGATTGTCTTTGATATGGTGGTGGCCGAGATTCTCCATTATTTGGGTTATTGTTTTGAGTGGTACCTTGATTATTGTTTTGGTTTTCATTCTGATTTCTTTTCACAGGTGTTGCTGTCAAATTGAATACTGGTTTTTTATTTTGTGTGCTAGTTGTAGCATCATTGTTTCCAGTAGTTTTGTTTTTCTGCCAAAATTTAGGCTTATCGTTGTTTCCATAATGATTTGAGGAATTTGTGTTGTTTGATGTATCATTGTAATGTTTAATCACTCCTCTTTTGACTAAGGCTTCTTCAATTTTAAGACCGTTTTCAATCACCTTTTCAAATATCGGGGGACATTGTAGATCCAGTCTATAACTCATGTCATCATTTAAGTTGTCGATAAATAATTCAATCTTTTCCTCTTCAGGTATAGATCGAGGATATCTAGCAAACAACTTTCACCAACGTTGTAAGAATGATAGGAATGTTTCTCCCTTCTTTTGTTTCATGTTGTATAGATCTTTTATGGTTACGTTATGTTGAATGTTGAAGGAGAACTGTATGATAAATTTGTTAACTAGTTCTTCAAAGGATCGAATCCCCGATTGTAATTTGGAGAACCATTCCATTTAGTTTTCTCCTAAACTCCTAGGAAATAACCACATTAGGTAAGTATCCTCTTGCGCAAACTCTAGGCTCATTGTTCTGAATTATTCCCTTACATGGTCAATTGGATCCGTTTTTCCATTGTACTTGTCATATTTGGGAAATTCACAGTGTCTAGGGAAGGGTATCATATCTACACATGGATGAAAAGGGTAAGGACAAATGTCCTATAATGAATATCTCTTTGTGGTTCCCTTTTGCATATCCTGGATCTGTTGTTGTAAAGTTTGCATTTGAGCCGTTAGAGCAACCACTTGATCTGTGTCTTGCATGTTGGGCAGTTTTGTTTCATTATTTCTAGGTGTTTCCTTCAATCGATTCATGTCAAACTATTTCAGAAGTTTTGCACCTAATTCTGCTAACATCAAGAGATATTTTTCCATGTCTTGTTCTAAGACCTTTTCCATGAATTTGTGAAATTTGGATCTTGTTGGGTGTGTTGTATATCCTCTTGAATTATTTCATTGGTATCATGTTGTTGGAATCTATAAAAGGGGTTTTTCAGCCATTATGTTTGGAGTTTCAATTTCCTTCTCTCTGAGTTTTTGTCTTTGCAACCTTGTCAAGACTGGCATACAAGTACTAGTTGTTTTCACTAAACTTGGATCTTTTGTGTTTGGATTAGTGTCAATTTGATTTTAAAAATGTCAAATAGAATGATATATTCTATTGCTAAGACGAAGTTGAAAATCTGATTACTGTGTTTTGTTTTGTGATGGTAGGACGTCAAAATCCTGATGAGGAAACTTAACTCAATAATCAAGATTTGTTTTGATAATTGGACACTTTGTAATTTGTAAGATATGGGTTTATGTTGAAAAGAATTTTGGACTTGTAAGAACCTATTTGTTTTAGCTTCAAGACACTGTTTGGACTGTGAATGTTTATGTCTGATGAAAACTTGAGTTTCTGATGTCAACAAATCTGAAAAATGTTTCTGAAAGCTCTCTTTTTTTTTGTTCTATGGAAGCACTAATACAGAGGGTAGAGTGCTAAAACAGACCGCAAAAGCACTAAAAGTTATGGTAAAAGCGATGGGTAGAAGCACTAAAACAGACTGTAGATGCGCTAAAAGACTTGTAGATTCTAATACTGGTAATTTTGATTACTGTCAGTGGATGCATTGCAGAATTTGGTAGACGTGCTAAAACAGACTACAGAAGCATTATTTTAGCTATGGATGCGCTAAAAGATAATGCAAAAGCACTAAAACAGAGTGTAAAAGCAATACTTTAGGTTTCCACAGTGTTGTCTAATTTTCCTTTCCGTGAAGAGACTGATTTTTTGGGTGTAATTTTCAAGATTTTTTGTATTTCAACAGTAACTCTCCGATTTTGGATGACAAGCCTAATGTTTCCAAGTTTTTTCTACTATAAGAACTAATCTGGCCTGTCGGAGTACTCTATTGCTGGTTGTGGTATGGAAGATTGACAAATAGGTTAACTATGATTAGGTTCCTGTGAAAGAGCTCTTCTTTGGAACTAAGCTTGTGAATACAAAGGCTCTAAAGAATAATCATCAGTATATCCCCTAGCAAAATCATGAAACCTATGGATGAAAGTTCTATGTTGATGCAAAAAATTTCCACTTTGACACAAGAAGTGTCTTCTTTTCAAAAGGTTTTTGTAACTAAGTTGCTTCTTTGGTTTCTTGACTCTTGTTGTGAGGGATTTCTTGAAAAACTTAATTTGTGGATTTACAATCCCTAATCATAAGTTTTCATAGACTAACTTGTCAAAAAATTTGTGTTCTTTTTGGATGATCTTTATCTGATTTAATGATTTGAAGACACAACAAGCAATTGTAGAACAAGTGTTTTTAAGTCCTAGAATCTAAACAGTAAGTGTATGTTCAAAAATCAAACATGATCCTTCTTGATTTTCACAGGTTTTTAACAATTAATACACTTCAAGCAGACTCAATCTTAAGAACAAAAGTTCATCGTTATACTCAAACAACCCACATCTTAAAATTGTGTCGACTCACACAGCCGTGTCACCCCCTAGAGGGCGCCCATGTTTTTATCTTTTCCAGGCGCGTACTGAAAGTTAGATTCTCGATCCCTTGAGCAAACCGTCCTTGGAAATTATATGGTGAGTGTCTTGGGGGTAGATTCTTCCCTTCCCCAGCACTGCTGAGTATTAAAATGTTCGAAAACTGACAAGTTGGATACTACACTATGGTTCGTAGATAGGGTTTCTGTTCGGAGCGGCAAATGATAAACTCCCTCAAGAGACCTCCCAATCTTTAGAACAAAGATTTTGGGGATGGTTATCTTGCACACTTCTGGTAAATGAGGGTTTTCCCAGATTTACTTTTATTTTATAGTGGGTTGGAAAACCTGGCTTTGGTTGTTCCCACTCAGGCTGTTCCCGTAGGGTAAGTACTTTTTTCCCACTACGACAGACCTTCTAAAGGATTTAACAAAGCATGAATTGCATGAAATCAAAGGATGAGTCTGGCATTTTGATCACCAAGTTAAGGGGAGAGCATAAGCCTATCACCACACAAGCAGAGTAATCAATGTTCAATTTTTAAGCCCAAAAGACAAATTTTCTATTCTATGTGAAGATATTGCTTCACAAAAATCATGATGTTAATTTTAATTGATATAGAAAATGTGTGATGACTACCCTAGGATTGATAAATTTTAAACCAAATGACTATCCTTAGATTGATAAATTTTAAACCAAAATGACTATCCTAGGATTGGTTCTTTTTAGTCCAAATGTATCACAATTAATTTCTGGTCGCGGTCACGTCGGATCCAAACAAGAACTTACAAAAGCTCTAAAACACATTGCATAAGCGCTATAAATTTTGGTAGAAGCAATAAAAATAGATTACAAAAGTGCTAAAACTTTCGGTAGAAGTGCTAAAAGGTACTGGAGCTGGAATAGTGGATTGTTCTAAGAAATTTTTGGTGTAAGCACTGAAACAGAGTGCAGAAACGCTAGAAATTTTGGTAGAAGCACTAAAACTTTCGACAAAAGCATTGCAGAATCCCTCGATCATGCAAAAAGAAAACACGCCTGTATCCTATATGAGCACTTTTTAGAAAAAATGTTAAATATGGGGTTAGTGGCCCCATGGTGGGTGCCAAAATGTAAGTGTGGAATAAGTAAATAAGTAAAACAACTAAAAACACTTCTTAATGAAACATTATATCAAGATTTAACAGCAATTAACTAATTTAAAGCATAGAAAACTTGAAAGCGTCTCATTGTCTCTTATCTCCAAAGATTTATCAAGTCACAGAGGGCTCTTAGATTTGGTAAGCAGTGTGACTGTTAAAATTCCAATCTAGAGAATGGAGTGATGCTAAATGCAATGATGTACTTCTATATGGTGATTTCTAAATGATATTGATGCTACTGTAATCTATGTTGACATGAAACCTGATGGATGGAAGCTACAGTAAAACTACGATGCAGTATTGATATTCATTCTACAGATGCTATGATTGCTATGATGCTAAGATGTTATTGCTATGATTGCTTGATTGCTTGATTGCAGAGTAAGTTTGCACAAAGATGAGAGATTCGGGGATCCATTTCCTATGAAGAAAGGTTGTATAAATAGATTTATGGCAACACATTGTGATAGGGCAACACAACAAAGGCTTGGATTCAATCTGGAGAATTGAATGGTAAGAGATTGAGAAGCTTGAGCTAATTATGGGAATGGTTTCTCCCCATGAAAACATCAAGCCAAATGATAGGAAGAATCAAAGGAATGAGATTGAGAGGATTGCCTGCAAGTTTGTCTCCAAAGCTTTCCTGTGAATACCAATTGAATTAAATTGGATATTTGATATCTAATTTGGTAGGTGAGTGAATAGAGGAAATTTCCCTTTATGCCTATATTTGAATAATTTTATGATTTTATTCAAATTAGTAAAAGGGGATAAATAATTTAATAAAACAAACTATAGAATTTGTTTATTAAATAAATATAGAAGGGATATGATAATTAAACAACAAAGTATTTAACCTTGATTAATTAATTAAGATTGAATGATGTGATAATTAAATAACACAAACTATTGAAGTTGTATATTTAATTAAAATTGAAGAATAGAAGAATGAACTATAAATAAATATTTCTATTTATTTAATAGTGGAGGAATTTAATTATGATAATTAAATAAAACAAAGTGAAATTCGTTTATTTAATTAAGACAAAAATAATTGAGATAAAGATTGAAGAATTTAAGATGAACTATATAAATAAATATTTCTATTTATTTAATAGTAGATGAAATAAAGTTAATTAATCAAATAAATCATATTTAATTAATTATATTCTCCAGACCATTTTTAGGTGTATACATTTTTCCCCTATTTGAAGAGATGTGTTTACGCATTGCTTGAAAGAAAATTTTGTGTTGTGCTGCTAGTATCAACGAATTTTTTTCAAAATGCCCCAAACTTGGATTTTCAAGTAATGATGAATATATGCCCCCTTGGGAGATAAATTAATGATTTTTTTGAATTTTTTAAAATTTTAAAATTTTAATGATTTTTTGATGTTTCGATGAAGATTTGATGGTGAAATAATTTATCTCTCGATAAAGAATGTAAAATATTGCCCCTGGATGAATTTGTATTAATCTCCCCTTAAAAAAATTAATTAAACCCATAAAAATCCCACCAAAAATAACCTTTAATAGGTCAAAAAGGTCATTTTCAAACTCATTTGTGCATTTGAGTTTTGAAATCTGTGAGAGAGCAATTTTGTGCAATTTGGAGCAGGATGTCGATTCCCTATCACACTCATCGGTTTGAGCATGTGTGACGTCACCAGTGCCCGACCGCTTACGAACCTCTGGTACGTACCCATAAACCCCCTTGTTTTTCGTGCATTTATATTTTTTCATGATTTTTTGGATTTAAAATTTATCCCTTTTTTTAGCACTTCTGCATGCCGTAGTAGCGCTTATGCATTATGTTCTAGCACTTTTAAGCTTTTAGCGCTTAGGTAAAATAGTTTAGCACTCTGGTAGTTTTAGCGCTTAGGATTAAAAGTTTAGCACTTAGACATATTGTTTTAGTGCTTTCAATTTTTTTAGCGCTTCTACCTAATATTTTATCGCATTGCCCTGATTAAATAACACTTTTGATAAAGTGGTGCTTTGACTGTCTATTTTGGTGCTTTTGCCTGATGAAGTGGTGCTTTTGGTGTTTTAGTGCTTTAACCGTCTATTTTAGTACTTTTTCATTTTAAAATGGTGCTTCTAAGTCAGATTGCAAAAAATTGTTAAATTTGTCCTTGATTTTGTCTATTTTCGATCATGTCAGCCTTTGCTTTGATATGATTGATCATCCTAATCAAGTAGATGATGTTCAACCTCATGATAGGTGAGGTCTGATGTTTGATTTGATGATAATTATCCTCATGATAGGAGAGGAATAATTATAATTTGATTGATGAACCTCATGATAGGTGAGGTTGACTTGATGTATTGACCTCATGATAGGCTTGGATCAATGATAGGATGATGATTGACCTCATAATAGGTGAGGTTCAACGATGTTTTCTAATGAGATTTAATCAAAAGTCTCACCAAGAGCTGATTAGGTTTGATAGGATAATTGATGTTTGATGTTTTGACAAGGAGTACTGACTTTGAATATTTCATGATGATAGGCTTTGACGAACCTCCAGATTAGAGAGAGATTTCCATAGACCTTTGATTTGATACAATAGCTGGTCCAGCCTGAGACAATTATCATTACTCATTGTGGACTATCTTCCCTACTTGATATGCCCCAGATTAGGATTAATCGAGGTCTCTTGACAACATTAGCGGAGAGGTGGCACAATGAGCATAACACCTTTCATCTAGCTACCGGTGAGATCACAATCACTCCAGAGGATGTCTAGAGGATTTTGTAGATACCAGTTGTGGGAGATATCATTGTTTACGATTCATCAGAGCAAGGTGGTATTGAGGCTCTTCGGAGGGTATTTCAGGATGTTAGGATTTTTGGTGAGTGGATTCTATGGCGTGATATGGTTGACGCATACGTCACTTTGCTGACTGTACTTGCTGGATTTATCAGAGGATTCCTTTGTCCTGATCGTAGGTCAAAGGGATTCTCTATTGGTTGGGACTATGTACTTGAGAGTATGGTCGTGCACGAGACTAGATATGCTTGGGGAATGTGCATGCTTTCCCACCTTTATCATGATTTGCATTCAGTGGTGTACCTTGGAGGTCGGAGTTTATCGGTCGGAGTTACTTTACTTCAGGTGTGGGCGTAAGAGCATATTGTTGTCACGTGGCTAATGATGGTGAGGCAGCATCCTGCTAGGTGGCCTTATGTGCACACATGTCGACTTACTCAATCTAGACTAGGTAAGTTAGATCATTGGCACATAATTCTTGATGATATGGAGACTATTACTTGGCGTCCCTATTTGGATTGTGAGCATTGGGATGAGGATGACGTGCAGTTGCCATACTTATGTCAGTATTTCATTTTGATTGGCCGTACATAGTGGGTGTTGGAGAGATTTTTGCTGAGACGAGTGCTTCGTCAGTATGACATCTTTCAGGGTATTCGATAGGGTGTTGCTCACTATGCTTGGCGAGAGTTGGATTCTACAGATTGGGGGCCTTGGTTGTCATATGATGTGGCAGTGTAGGAGTTCCAGGCTTTACAACCTTATATTTGGGAGATCTGACCTGATATTGTGGAGGCATCTGTTACAACAGATTATGCCGAGTACCTTGTTTTGCATCCATTTCCTCGCATTACTATTCTTGTTGAGCCAACACCATTACCTGCTGGGGAGGAGATTGTGTTTGCACATCGACATCATTGGAGGAGAGAGGAGATTGGTGGTGAGGAGGTTGTTGGTGGTGAGGAGGAGGTTATTGGTGAGGAGGAGGTGGAGGTGGAGAGTAGCAGTGATGAGGAGGGTAGTGAAGATGAGAGTGATAGTAGTGATGATGGAGATGGGGAGAGTAGTAATGGAGATAGTGATGGAAATAGTCTAGGCAAATTGGGTGCAGGTGGGTCAAGTCCAACCTTGGAGGAGTATTCTATACCTCGCAAGAGGTGAGTAGTTGTAGACCCATCATAGGAGGATGTGCAATAGCAGCAACAGACACAGATAACGAGCATGCAGGTATAGGTTCAGACATTATAGGGGTAGTTGACTCAGGCACAGGGTTTGTTGGCACAAAACCAGACACAAATGTAGGTTTAGGCTTAGGCCCATGCCTAGGCTCTTGCATCAGTACAGGCTCAGATGGCTACAATGCAAACATAGATCACATCATTGATAGCTAAGAGGGACACTGCCATACGGGCTCCAAAGAAGGCTCAGATGACTGCCGAGAGACTACAGAGATTGGCAGATGGTACCACTTTAGCGGATTACATGCGAGAGGTTGTCCATATTGGCCAAGAGATAGAGTACTACAGAGGGAAATATTATGATGCAATTCCCCCCGAGTAGAGAGTCAGCTATGCGCAGTCTCGTTTAGGTAGGACTCATACCAGAACTGTCAGTGCAGGTGTGACTCAGCCTATTCCCGAAGACCCAAGAGATCCCAACACTTCTAGTGGTGGAGGAGGTAATGGTCCTATGTTTCCTACACTGTCTGGAGCCAACAACACCTAGTTTTCATGATGTGATTACCCTGTTTTATTTTGAGATGATGATGTACATTATGATTACAACCATTTTTTTGATGATATAGCTCTCTTCATTTCAGACATTATTATATACTTGACATTTATGATTTTGATCTATATGATATGCAATGGATTTTATCAATCTATGATGTGTTCTATATGATTTTATGATGGATGCATTTACTTTATATGTTCTATATGCTATGTGATGATCTTTTTATAATGATGTTATGGATGTAGTTCATAATCCTGATGATATGCTATGATTAATGATGTTCAATTAATGATGTGCATAATGATGATGTATGATGTATGGATATATGATGTATATGCATGATGATGTAACTATATACATGGCTAAATGATATATGATATGCGATTTAAATGGGATGTGTTTACTTTTATTCTGGTATAAATGCAAATATATGATGTATAAAATGGATGAAAAATGATGTATGATAAATGATATTTTGAATGAATGTGTTATATGATGTAATAAATGGATGAAAATGATGTATGATAAATGATATGTTAAATGGACTATGATATATGATATAATTGATGGATGAGTGAATATTCAATGATATAGATTTATTTTTGAGATTTTCTTATGCAAATTTATGCGATATAAAAAATATGATATGATCAATGCAAAATTATTTGATTCAAATGCATGAATGATGAAATGATAATTAAATGCTTTCTAATGTATGCAATGAAAATGATGATGCAACTACATGATCATGATGATGTTTTTGTTAACGTTAAGTATACTCAATCCATTATGAGAAAAGATAATCATTAATTTGAATCCCTCACAAGCTTTTGTAACAAACACTCTGCGGATGCAAAAACTATAATGAATGCAATCTAATTTTACCATGCAAATCTACATGCAAATATTGGAATTTTAATAATACTTTTTCTTTGTATCATCATAGAGATTTTAAAATGTTGAAAGTAAGTACAAGCATCAATGGTATAATGTAAACCAAGGATGACCTGAGTACTTCCATGATTTTTGATATTGCAATTGAACACAAGCATCTAAGTATAATTAAACCGAGATGACCTGAGAATTTCTTGCGTAAACAGACAAGAATTAACCACTTTCCTATGTGAATTGGAATGTCATCCATGATACTTTGTAGAGCACTTCCCATGAAAATTCACATAGTAATTATGATTAATTCACAAACAACAAATAAAGAAAAATACCATTCTTCTTCCTAGCTTCTCTAGTTCAATACATCATCGATTTTCTCCAAAGAAATGATAATAATGATCAAAGTACAACATATCCAACCTTTGCTTAAAGTATTTCAATCATTATTCAAATTAGATCATCCATTGTGATTCTGATTTTCTGATGTTTTTGTGATTTTCTAAGATTTTGGATCAAAGCTAACCTAAAGACCTATCCTAGGGGCCTCGGGGGCTAATCAAAGATTAGCCTTGCCTACGTTATATACGCAGAGACCGCGTAGTTCGACTGACACAGACTCATGTTTTTGGATTTTTTTGTTGTGATATGGATGCCTAATGTGCTTCTGATGGTGATTGATATTTCATGTTGGGTTGTGTTTCGATCATTGTTTTTGTTGTGTTTGTCTTCCTGTTGTTTGTCCATTTTGTTAAGCTTGATGTTTATTGCCCCCAGTGATGTCCAGATGTTGCCCCCAAGCTAGGGTGAGATCTGACCACTTGTAATGATATGATAATGGATGTAAAATTATGGTGAAAGTAACGACCATAACATGCATCCAATAGATGGAAAAGCTGGTTAAATCACAAATAGCACCTGTTTCCAAGTTTTCACTATATGTTTTATTGCACTTTTTAGTATTTTTTTATTTTTTTGTATTTTTCTATCTTTTTTTATTTTTTTGTATTTTTCTGTTACCAAAATGCCTGTTTTCCAGGTTTTCATCAAGGTAACCATTTTCAAAAACTAATCCACACACTAGGTGATTTAGGTATAGAACTTTCTGAGATGGATACTATTGATTGGTTCATCGAACAGATCCCCTTTAGGTGTAGACAATTTATATGCTCCTGATCCGTAAACTGATATGATGACAAAGGGACCTAGCCAATTAGATTCAAACTTCCCTTTCTTTTCTCTGTCCTATTGATTTCTAGGGTTTTCCTTTAGGACCAAGTCACCAACCTGAAAGACTCTAGGTTTTACCCTATGATTGTAGCTCCTGGACATTCTCTGTTGGTATGCTTCCAAATGATTGACAACTTCTTGATGATGTTCATCCAATAATTCAAGTTCTTGTAGTCTAGATATTCTATAATCCTCATATGTAATGATACCCTTCAGTGAGACACAAAGTGATGGAATTTCTACCTCAATAGGTAGGATGGCCTCTGATCCATATACCAAGGCAATGGTGTAGCTCCTATTGGTGTTTTGATGCTAGTTCTGTAGGCCCATAATGCAGGATTTAGTTGAACATGCTAATCACGTCCAACATCATTAACTATTTTCTTTAGTATTTTCAGAATTGTCTTGTTTGAGGCCTCTGCTTGGCCATTTCCCTGAGGATAATACGGTGTTGAGAAATGATGTTGGATACGAAAATTTTCACACAATTCCTGGATGTCCTGGTTCTTAAATGGTCTTCCATTGTCTGTAACAATGGACTGAGGTATGCCATACTGGCAGATTATGTAGTTTAGTATGAAAGATGAGATTTGCTTTCTAGTGATTGTTGTTAAAGGAACCACTTCTATCCATTTTGTAAAGTATTTTGTTGTTGTGATTATGAACTTGTGTACATTGGATGAAGACGGGTTTATCTTTCCTACTAGGTCTAGTCCCCACTGACAAAAGGGCCATGTTGATGTAAATGGGTGTAATTCTTGTGTCGGTGCATGGATTAGATTACCATGGATCTGACATTTCTGACATTTCTTAACAAATTGATAAGATTCCTTTTCCATGTTCGTCCAGTAATACCCCAAACGAAGGAGTTTCTTTGCTAGGGTTGGTCCACTTGAATGAGTTCCACAAATACCTTCATGAACCTCATGTAAGTTGATTCAGATTCGTTGTGTTCTAGACACCGAAGAAGAGTACCATCTAGACCTCGATGGTAAAGTATATCGGAAATCAATGTATGTCGAGCGGGTTGGCAGATGAAGTTACGCTTTTGGTTTCTAGAAAGATCAGGAGGAAGGATATTATCCTTGAGGTAAGTATAGATCTCTCCATATAATGAGTTTTGAACATCGGCTATTTGGCATATGGTATGTGATTTAGGATTATTGTAGGTAGGGTTAGATACTTGTTCTACCATAAACTCATAACGACCTTGCTTTTTTGGAAATTGCAAGAGGGAAGCAATTTTCACCATAGCATCCACCGCTTTGTTCTCTGCCCTTGGTATTTGTTCGAACTTGATCTCCATAAAGTACTTTTTAAGATCATATATCATTTTCTTGTATGGAATGAGTTTTTCATCCTTTTTCTAATACTCATCATTTACTTGATAGATGACAAGTTGTGAGTCCCCATACACTTGTATTTTTGTGATATTCCATTCAATAGCCACTTTGATGTCGATAATCAATGGTTCATACTCAACCAAATTATTGGTACTTGGAAACATTAGTCTATAGGACCTTGGGATGGTGTGTCCTTGAGGTGTAACAAATATAATTCCCACACCGGACCCTCTTTGTGTGTATGATCCATCAAAATAAAGTCTCCATTGTTGTGTGGTAATATTGAGAATGTCTGCATCTGGAAATTCAATGTTCATTGGATGATTATCCTGTAACGGAGCTTCAGCTAATTGATCAGCTGTCACCTGGCCTTTGATTGCTTTTTGGTCTACATACTGGATGTCAAACTCACTTAAGATCATGACCCATTTTGCTAGTCTCCCTGTTAGAGCCGCTTTGCTGAGTAGATATTTTAATGGGTCTATTTTAGCTATGAGTATGACTGTATGAGTCAACATGTAGTGTTGCAATTGTTGGGTTTCAAATACCACTACCAAACAACCATTTTCTATGAATGTGTAATTTATTTCATAACCATTGAGAGTCCTGCTGATGTAGTAAATAGCTTGTTCCTTTCCCTCAGAATCTTCTTGTGCTAAGAGAGCTCCTAAAGAAAGGTTTGTTGTTGCGATATAGAGTAACAATGGTTTCTCTACTGCAGGTGGCATGAGTATTGGAGGTAACATCAAATATTGCTTTATCTGGTTAAAATTTGTTTCGCATTCATGATCCCACTTGAATGAGACATTCTTATGAAGTAGACGATTGAATGGGTGGCTTTTGTCCACCAATTGGGAGATAAATCTCCTGATGGATTATAGCCTACCTTGTAGGGACCGTAATTGACTGATATTTTTAGGTGGTGGCATCTCCATTATTGCTTTGACCTTAGCCAGATCCACTTCAATTCCTTTCTCTGACACTATGTATCCAAGGAGTTTTGTTGATGTTACTCTGAACACACATTTCTTTGGGTTCAATCTGGCATTAAAATTTTTCAGTCTAGTAAATATTTTGTCAAGGATCTCCAAATGTCCTTCTCTAGTGTATGATTTTTCTAAGATGCCATCCGCATAATATTCCATCAAAGAATGCATCATATCATGAAAAATAGTGGTCATCGCCTATTGATATGTGGCACCTACATTTTTCAACCCGAAGGCCATTACATTCAACAGAATGTACCCCAAGGACAAGTGAATGTTATCTTTTCTTGATCTTCAGGTGCTATCTTTATTTGGTTGTACCCTGAGAAACCATCCATTAATGACAACATGGCATGGCCTACTGTTAGATCCAAAATGATGTCAATACTTGGTAAAGGAAAGTCATCTTTTGGGCATGCTTTATTTAGATCTCTGAAATCTGTGCATATTTTGATAATGTTATCCGATTTAGATACAGGCACAATATTTGAAATCCATTCTGCATAATCGATAGACCTGATAAATCCTGCATCCAACAACTTCTTCAGCTCAACTTTTACCATCAGGGCGATGTGGGGATGAATTTTTCTCAATTTTTGCTTGACTGGTTTGATTTTGGTTGGTAGAGACAGATGATACATCAGGAGACTCGGATGTAATCTTGGCATGTCAGAATAAGACCAACCAAAATTGATTTGTCGCTCTTCAAAGAATTTGGTGAGTGCGGGCTTCTCCTGTTATGTCATAGACGCTACCAGATGTAGGATCTTTTCCTTTTCAGTTGTTCCAAGATTTATGGATTGTGTTGGTTCTACCATTACTGATGATTTTTCATGGTAATGCTCTAGAAGGGTGTCAAATACTCCATCTGTCAGTGCCTCAAAAAGGTTTTCACTGTTAGATACGTTCTTTATTATTTCTTTTTCAAAATCTAATGATGCCTCAGAAAGGTTTTCACCATTAGATCCTATTTTCCTCTTGTTATTTTTGCAACTAGAAAATTTGGCACCCTCCTGATTTGAAGTGTCATTATGAGTGTTATGGGTAGAACTTGTATCAAGTTCGTCATTGCAAATAAAATGTATGATGGCATCGTCATTGGAAAAGATTGGTATGTGAATAGGTTCGGTGGGTTCCCAGTCAATAAGTTCAAGATGTCTCAAGGGTAATAAGTCATTAGGTTGAGCAAGGTCGATGGCTGCGAGTGTTCTGATAGCTAGGTGGTCAAAATTGTCAGTGGGAAGGTCAAGGTCTATGATATTATCCTCCTTCGAGTTGTCTAGCTCACTCAATGTTTTTTCGTCCTCACCCGAGTCATCGATATTTGGTGATCCCAATACAAGTGGTCTTGTTCTTGAACTTTGTCCCTCCTCTCGTACAGGTGTATATGCTTTGATGACATCAATTTGTTTGTCAGTGTATGACGTTGCAAATAAATGATCCCATTCATATTCCTTGGAATCTGTTTAAGAGTCGTCCCTCATTTGTAGAATTCTTTCTACCACTTTCTGAGTTACTTCTTTTGATTCCCCTGTGTAGCCTAATCCTGTTTTCTCCTTAGGATAAAGTGTTAGTGGTTGAATAGGTTCTATAATACCATCTTTTCTCTTCCCAATTGGTCCTTTCCCTTCATAGCCCATTTTCTCTAAGATGGCCTTTCCTTTCCCATATTGATCTGTCTGTATGTTGATATTTGTTGATGTTGAGGCTTCTTCGTCTTTATATAGCCAATTGAGAATGGCTTTCTCTTCCAATTCATCTTCTAGGGTACCTGCTTTTACAAACCTTTCACCCATAACTGTGATAGGTTGTGATGATCGCTGTGTATTTGTCTTGGGTTGTCCATATGATTTTGGGGATGGTAGAAATTGTGAAAGACAAAAAGATTGCTCAAGGGAATACTCTCCCAAGCCTTTGTCCTTTATCTGGATCTTGTCTGTAAATTGCAGTTGTGATAGAGTGTTCAAGGGTCTTTCATTATTTGATATAGTTGAGTTAGCAACAGTTGTTTCCTTTTCCTGGTCCTTCTTTTCAACCCGTTTGGATATAAAATTGAGTTGTTTTTCACCACTGGATGAAGCAGATGTGCTAGCTTCTATATTCTAGGGTATCAGAGTGTCTTGAATTTCCTTAATCATGTTACAAGTTTGAAGATTATTGTTGTCTGCTGAAATTGTGACCTCTTGTCCATTGACATGAAATTTGAAACATTGATGATATGTTGAAGGAACCACTTGCATTTCATGGATCCATGGATGTCCCAAGAGTATGTTATATGTTAGCTCCTTATCTAACACTTGGCAAACAATATTTTTGACAATGGGTCCCACTTGAATTCGTAGCACAATCAGCCCCTTGGAAGACCTTTCCTCTTCATCATATGCTTTTATTGTTATCTTTCTTTTGGCATCAATGGAATTGTTGGAATAGCCTAGTGCAAGGATTAGTTTTAAAGTACAAATATTTAATCCAGCTCCGCCATCTATTAAGACATGTTTGACACAGTGTTTATGGATTAGAACCTCTATATGTAAGGTCACATTGTGTGGGTGATTCAGTGACACATCATCTTGTTCGAAGAATGACAGACAATGAGGTGTGGTTAAATTTCCCACCATAGCTTGAAATTGATAGAAATCCAAATTATTTGGTACCGTAGTGGCTACTAGAGTCTGTTCTAGAACCTCTTTATGTGATGGTGAAATTTTAAGAAGTTCCAGTATGGATATCTATGCGGGTATCTTTTGTAGTTGATCCACAATGTTGTATTGATGTGATTGGGGAGTAGTGATTTTAGGTGAAACTCCTTTTAGTATCACTTTGGACTGCCCCCTGGTTGTTGCATTGACCGGTTGATAGTCTTGTGTTTCCCTAATTTTTAGGACATTGATTTGGTTGTCAGATGTGTCTATGTTTGGAATCACGTTCAGGGATATAGTGTCATTGATTTTTATGGTATCTCTTTGATTATCAATGAAAATATTTTTCTCAACCTCAGAAATGCAAAGAATGGTAGTGTCGTAGATATAGTTCACACTTTTTCCTTTATTGTGTGAACAAGATTCTCCTTTTTTTGTAGTTGGGTAAAGGAGTTGTAAATGCACTGTGATCGTTGTTTGTTTGATGTCCTTCGACAAACACCTTCTTTGCTTCAATTAAGTCTTGTATAAGGTGTTTTAATTGCATACAGTCTTTTGTTTTATGTCCTTTATTTTTATGAAAGTTGTAATAGTCAACATCCTTCCACCAAGATAGTTTCACTTTTGGCTCCCAATTTTGTGCTTTTGGTAGTGTAATAAGTCTATTTGCAATAAGCTCTTTCATTGTTGATTCGAAAGTTTGTCCTAATGGTGTAAATCTTCGTCGATTGGATTGTCTTTGATATGGTGGTGGCCGAGATTCTCCATTATTTGGGTTATTGTTTTGAGTGGTACCT
>VDFB02166395.1:0-12652 GCA_007258455.2 Sequoia sempervirens | reverse complement strand
TATGGATTACCATGCATGGAATAGAAGTGGAGATGACATTCTTCGAATGCCTATGAATGGTTCTGCATTTAGGGACATGGAGGAAAAATAGCCACACTTTAAAGAAGAACCTCGTAATCTCAAGCTTTCATTGGCAACAGATGGTGTCAATCTATTTAGAGAGTTGGGATCTATTTACTCGGTGTGGCCTGTTTTTGTTATCAACAATAGCATTCCTGCATGGATGTCAATAAAGAGGGAGCACACAATGTTGTCAATTATTGTTCTAGGTATTTGTTTACATCATTTTTCTTTAACATAGTAGCATCTCATTTGTCTTATTTGTTGCATAATGACTTATATTTTTTCATTTAATAGTGATGTAAATTAATTTATATATATTGCAGTAAAATGGTTATAATAATTATGAAATGTTTATGTTCATTCAACTAGGTAAGGACCAAGTTAAAGATATGAATGTATATATCGAGCCTCTTATCGATGAGTTACAAAAGTTATGGAATGGCGTCACTATGTATGACGTCTCTAGACCAATAAGAAAAAGACAATTTCAATTCCATGCAATGCTTGTATGGACAATTCATGATGCCCCAGGGCTAACACATTTTTGTGGTATGTTATAACGTTTGAGTGCACTTTAACGATATTTAATTTTATGAATTAGATATCATGTATGTTTTTAAAATAATCTATTCATTATATATAATTATAAAAATTGACATATTTAATCCAATTATATATGATCTTGCAGGTCTTCAAACAAAGGGAAAATTTGCATGTCCAATTTTTGGTCCAAAGATGAAATCTCGTCGTTCAACAAGTTTAGGAAAGTAGGTGTTTGATGAGTATAGGCACTTCCTCCATAGAAATCATAAGTATCGAACTACTGAAAAACATATTTTCAATTGGAAAGAGGAGACTACATCAAACCACGAAGAATAACACCTCACCTATGGAAGTTGGAATATAATAGAATTAATCGTCAAGGTTATACATCGATCAAATTGTTTATCTATCATATATGATATAGTTTGGAATTTATATTTTATATCGTGGTTGTGTTTACTCATGCTGTAATTGACAATGATTGTCGTTGTTGGCTCATTAACTTATATGCTTCATGAAGGTCATCAAGGCATTACTGATGGCTTCCACAGACCTAAAAGTTATCCCAAAAAAATTTTAGTAGGCTGTCTTCTACTATGAGCAGCTACAAATTGTGCATTTTCTTGATACAATGTATATCGGAAAGCAGTCATAACATAAACGTTATGGAAAATATTGAATGGAAGGCATGACAAAGAAAAAATTGTCAAATTTTGTAGTGACATTTAGGAAGCCAATCATGTAATGAAAAATGTCATTCAATTAAATAGCAATGGAGGCCAAATGAATATAAGTTCCCTTCCTTGATTATTAACGAAGCATAAAAGCAATGCTATAAAAGAATTCATACGAAAAATTTGATTTCCCATAGGATTTGCTGCGAACATAAACAATATCATAACAAAGAAAGGTGAATTTGGGCCAGGGATGAAAATGCATGATTGGCATACCTTCATTAAGGTAATTATTCTTGTATATTATATATTTGTATATTTCATGTAATTTTCAGTGTATTATGTTTACTACTTTTGGAAAAATAATGAAAAGATCATTTTATAATTGTTGCAGTACGTTCTACCTCTATCTCTCCTAGAAAACTTCGAAAACAATGTCAAGCAAGTTATATATGATCTTGGAAAATACATGAGGTAAGTAGCAATATTTTTTCAAAGAGTTCTATAGATTTTATAATTGCCATTTTTTTTACTTTTTACGCAATATATTGTATATTTTGTTAAATCTCATTAATATATTTGTGCCTTGAATCACTTGTAGATGGCTGTTATCTAAAGAAATCCATAAATAAGATATAATTTATTGGAAGAGAAAAATTCCTCATCTAATGTGTGAAATGCAAAAGCATGTACCTTTGACATTTTTCAATGCACAAGAACACTATCTCATACACCAAGTTGAGGAGATTGAATTGTGTGGACCTGTACACATAAGGTCAATGTGGATGGTTGAGAGGCACTTGAAATTTTTGAAGGCTTTGGTTAGACAAAGAGCACATCTTGAGGGTTCTATGGTGGAGGGATATATGGTATACCAAACTATGGTGTACATTAGTGAATATCTTTCTAATTTTGCAACAAAGATCCATGTAGATCACATTTAGAATCCCAACTCCATTAACAAATTTGAAGGGGAGCAATTTCTGATGGGAAAGGTAGATTGAGGAAAGTGGTACTATAAGATGGTCATGGAAATTAATTAGAACACATTTTAGTATTTTAAGCCCTATGTAAAGCATTGTACTTATTTAATTATTAATCTTCAATATACATCAATTATAAATTAAGATTGTATACTGTGGTATTTAACTAATTATACGTCGTTTGTGAATTTCAATTTTTTTTGATACAATTGGTCGAGAGTGGATGCACTACATTTGTACATCGCAAACAATCTTGATTGGATGACGCTATGGATTGAATGATGTCAACAATCTGGTCGCGCATTAACATGGGAAGGTGTGGTTTCATTGGTTAAAGAAGCTCATCGTAATGGAGATTCCAATGTTACACAAAGGGAAATTGATTTAGCATATGGTTTAAGAGATAAACAGGTACATATAAATATATTAATCAACCATATTATTTAATTATTTTCAAGTATATTGATGTATATATATGTTGAGATTGTTTTCTTTGCATACATTCTGCCAAGAATAAATATGTTTATCAACTGACGATATTGCAATAATTTTTACATGTTTGACATATTGTAAGTGAAACACCACAAGGCTATGTGGTGCAATGGTCATAAATTTTGAATCAAAATGTTGGATGACATGAAGAAAACCTGTGATTCTGGTATAACTACAGTCTTCGTGTGACTAATGTTTCATCTAGGCCAACATACATCCAAAGTCTCTAAAATTGATAATTAAGTGGACGGATGATATACTTCGAGTGTGGATTTAAGTCCTTCAAATTAGTTATGTTCATCGTCCTATGGTATAGGCTACAATTGAATGAAAATGATCCTAAGAGAACTATTATTGATCATGATAATGGATTTACCATGGTTAATACAAGGTCAATTGAGCGAGCTGGAAATGAGCCCTATGTTCTTCCAAGCCAATGTGAGTAGGTATTTTACTCAGAGGTTCTAGGTAAATTGGGTTGGTCATTTGTTGTTAAACATGATCTAAGAGGAAGGGCTAGAAAGTATAATGTGGGGTGGAAGAAGAAGATACCAAGAACTAGAAGATGATGTGATGATGATCATGATCAATAGTTAGTTGATGATGTGCCCGGCTAAAGATGTTGAAGAGGAGGAACCAGGATCATGATGATGTAGGAGTTAATATTCATGAAGATGATATCCGTGTGGATGATGACATTATCGAAATTGATATCGATGATGATGATGATGATATGACCAATCCTTACAATGTCGAATCTGGATCGATGATATAGACAAAGAGTTGGATGAAGAAGGAGATCAATTACATTGAAATGTATGAGTTATGAAATTATATTATCTATTTGATATTAATTTCTTGATAGAATTATATTTGACTTATGTGGTTACATAATTAATTCATGATGTTTTTAATTTTTATGCCATTACATAATTAATTCATGTACTTTTTAATGTTTAATTTTAATTCATGATGTTACAACTATTGTAGCTCTCCTAGAAATTTCCATATGATCACAATGAATAGTGTTTTGGGAAATTTCATGAAAGATGACACATTGATCATAGTAGTGAAATGATTGCAAAGTCGTTTAGATTTTTTAGACAAATCACCCTTCGCAATGTCATTTTTAGGATCATATCCAATTTGATTACTAGGACACATAAGGTAGGATTTGATTGGCTTATCTTGGAGGAACATTGTGGCTTTGTCTAATGTGAGCAAATTTTGGATGGGGTAGTGGTGCAGGAGCACCTACACCTCATCTTCTATGCTTAATCATGTGATGATCATTAGGGAGGTCAATAGGTTGGTTTAGGCATTTCAATAATTTTTTATTGTGAATAAGGTCACTCAAGACCATTAGTCATGTTCTAGGTGAAGTTTTGAGTTATGAGTTTGAGTCTTGCACTAAAGAGTTTTGTAGCCTTTTTAAGGAAAATTGGAGAATTTACATGTAAAAGGGTGGAAGGTTAGTGTCATGTAAATAATAAGGCTATTATCAAGCCACTAGCATGGTCTTAGAGGTGTCCTAGGGGTTTCAATACATTTGAAAGGTCAAAAAATTAAAACATTTCAATAGTGATGTTAACAATCTTGAAATTAGTGTGTTTTATGTTTCATGTGATCATAAAATAGTGATGTTAAATAGGGATTTGAATTTCCAAGTTGCAGATTGCAGAAATGGCATGCACTCACTTTAAAGATGAATTTCCAATATTTGATAAGGTCATCATATCACTCCTATTTTGTTATTTTCATGATTATTTTGTTTTGTTATTTGTTTGAATTCATCTATCATATAAGAAACAATCTTGTAATAACTAGCTTATCTGGTATGGTTATTGGATTTTTTAGTATTTATATTGTAGTTCTGAGATGCAGGTTGAGGTCAATGGTGATAATACAACTCCTATCTATAAGTTCTTGAAATCAAGCAAAGGTGGCCTTTTGGGTGAAAATATTAAGTGGAACTTTACCAAGTTTCTGGTGGACAAAGATGGAAATGTGGTTGATCGATATGCTCCAACTATTTCTCCACTGAATATTGAAGTACTTGACAATCTGTCTTTTGTAGCTTCATACCATATACATACTTTCTCACAATGATTAATTATTTGGTATTCTGCTGCATGTCAATCATAATATTTTTGAACAATGAATGTTTGATGTGGTAATAAGATACATGTCTTACGACATACACTAATTGTATCAATGGGTTATTTTCCTAATGGTTAGCAGATCAGATCAATAATATTAAAACCCAATGAAACTATGAAATACAATGAAAGAAAGTAATAAAACTGATTATACCAGATAATGCGTGAAGTCTTCATGATTCATTTCCAAAGCACCTTCTAGCTCGTAATGATTGTATGATGATTGCCCTCAAATTTGTATGAGCAAATGATGGTGATCATGCCCTCTGCAAATTTTGAAGGATTTGAATGACATATAATGCCTATGAATAAGTAATCAAATTAAACAAGCTAATTGCATGTAAAATCTAAGCATAAACATGTTAGAGTAATGAAGTTGTCCCAAAAATGTGAGCAAAATTGGCATTTTATAGAAAATACAATTTTGGGCGGATGAACGAGATTGAAAGTTGACAAAGCCTAAAATCAGTGGTTGAGATTTCATGTGATAATCCCTAATTAGGGTTAGGGAAAAATTATTAAATGAGTAGTCAAGATGTCATTTGAGAAAATCAAATTAGTGGTCAAGAATAAATGTGATAATTATCTAAAAAGATAAAAGATTTTCAAAAATCAAGAAGATAAAGACTACTTGATTTGTAAGATTCGAAAAATCAAGAGGATAGAAGTTGAATTGAAAAGCAGATTTGGAAAATCAAGAATTTGTTCAATTACTTGTTTTTTGGAAGAATATTATCTTTTTGAATTAAATTAATTCAAAATGTGGATTTTGTGTGACAGTAAATAATCGATTTTCAGATTATTTACTAAAAGGAAGTGACAGTTAATAATGTGAGATCATTTTAAATAATTAATTTATTTAAAATGAGGGAAATATTAAATTAGGCAATTAAATAATTAAACATAATTATTTAATTTAGAGGATTATGATCAATAATTTTTATTTTTATTTTTATTTTTTTTAAAGGGTAAACGCTTTTGACCGAAGCTATGAACCGGATACAACCATTCAACAATACCACCCCAAAGGGGTTTGAACCTTGGTGGCAAGAACAACAATGTCACCCATAAACCATCACACCACAATATCATCAAGATTATGACGATAATTAAATAAATTAATAAATTCATTTAATTATTAGAATTAGTGACATATAATAATATATAAAATTCATTTATTTAATACTAAGAAGACATAAATGAATAAAGGTAATTAAATAAATTAAGAAATTTATTTAATTGTAAGAAGATAATAGACCCTTAGTGACGTGATGAATAAATAAATATAATTTTATTTATTTAATAATCATGAAGAATACAGAGATTACGAATTAATTAAATAATTATAATTATTTAATTAATAGTTGAATGTGGACCAAGGACATAATTAAATGTCATAATTATGCTAGGACAAAAGTGGTAAAATAGAGCTTGCAGGCCTAGGTCATTTTTAAGTGTCTACATTTTTCCCCTCTTTGTCATAATGTAGCATGTCGCATTGTGACAAAGAAAATAAGTCAAAAATATGCCCCAATGAAAAATAGTATGAGGAAGAATGACAAGGAGATAGCGGTATGCCCCCTCGAGAGGACAATCAGGTTCCAAGAACATGAGTGTTCTCTCAAAAAATAGATGAGAAGACTAGGAGACGATGAGACAAGAAAGTGTTAGTGCAAAAGATATGGATGATGAAGATGCAGACTAGATGAAATGTTAGAGGGGAAACAAAGAAGGGTGGGATGGGAAAAGAATCCTTCAACATTTTCCAAAGTACTAATAGTCATTGCTCAAATCATCATTGGGTGGTAAAAAATGACACAAATGGACAAAAAACACCTTGATATGATGTAGACCAAGGTGTGCAAGGTCATCCACTTGAAAAAAAGATAGTCGCAGACAAGGAATGTCCTAACTCATACTAAGGGCCAAGTTGCCCTAGTCTTTTTTCCAAGACAATCCACAAGCATAGAAAGAAAAATAAAGACAATAAAGACAAGTCATGAAACATTGTTGCTCCTCTAAATCTTATTGCTAGGACATCCTTGAGGAACTAGCAACATGATTGCCAGAAAGAGACAAGACAAGACAATCATCATGATACGCCATTTCTTTTCTAAATCATGTTTCTAGGACATCATTAAAAAACTAGTAGCATGATGAAAAATCAAGCCAACCATCATGATACATCCCTGTTTTTCTAAATCTTGTTTCCAGGACATTGTCGAAAAACTAGTAACATGACAGTCCAAAAAGACAAGACAATCATCATGATACGTCATTGCTTTTATAAATCATGTTGCTAGGACATCGTCAAAAAACTAGTAACATGATGAAAAATCAATCCAACCATCATGATACGTCACTTCTTTTCTAAATCCTGTTGCCAGGACATTGTTGAAAAACTAGTAACATGACAGTCCAAAAAGACAAGACAAAACAATCATTATGATATGTTGCTTCTTTTCTAAATCCTATTACTAGGACATCGTTGAAAAACTAGTAACATGATGAAAAAAACAAGCCAACCATCATGATACGTCACTACTTTTCTAAATCTTGTTGCTAGGACATCATCGAAAAACTAGTAACATGATGAAAAATCAAGCCAACCATCATGATACGTCGCTGCTTTTCTAAATCCTATTGCCAGGACATTGTCAAAAAACTAGTAACATGACAGTCCAAAAAGACAAGACAAAACAATTATCATGATACGTCACTGCTTTTCTAAATCCTGTTGCCAGGACATCGTCAAAAAACTAGTAACATGATAGTTCAAAAAGAAAAGACAAACAATCATCATGATACGTCGCTGCTTCTCTAAATCTTGTTGTTAGGACATTGTGGAGAAACTAGTAACATGACAATCCAAAAAAAAGAAAAAAAAAAGATAAAGATAAAATAGGACAATCATCGTGATACGTCGTTGCTTCTCTAAATCCTGTTGTCAAGACATCATAGAGAAACTAGTAGCATGATGAAAAATCAAAGACAAAATACTAAGATATGTTTGCCAAGTGTTTTCCTAGTATGTCTGAATGTCGAGTGTTGTAAATGTCGAGATGTCAGGTGTCAAGGTTTTGACGATGCTAAGATGACAAATGCCAAAGATTTCCAAATTCAGGAAGGACACATCCTGAATGATGCTGATGTCGAGAGGATCGATCCTTTAAATGTAAAGAGGATCTCTCAAAATGCCAAATGGCAGTGACAATTCCTAGGGAGGACACATCCTAAGGCATAAATGATAGAGGTTGTTCTTTAGAAAGAGACATCTAAAAAATAGTCAAGAGTTGATAGTTTGACTGGTTATGATAATTTGACTTGTTTTGACTATGTTTGATTGAGTTTGACTACATGTTGATGTTGACATGCTGATTTGCATGACATGTTTATTAAAGGATTGCCAAAGTTTGTTTTTCTTGTTTTGAAATGATCTGTTTGACTTGAAAACCTTTTGATGTGTGTGCCAATATAGTGCCAAGAACCCTAATGGACTAACCTAGTGCGCCTCGAGGGCTCATTGACAGATGGCCTTGCCTACGTCATGCACTCAGAGACTTCGTAGTTCAACAGGACCAATGAATTTGTCTTGATGACCAAAGATTGAGTCATGATTTTATTTTGACAAACCTACAAGGACTGACCTAATGCCTCAAGGACTCACAAATGAGTCTTGCCTACGTAGCAAATGCACAAAGACAACGTAGTTTGGACAAATGACAAAAGACTGATTGATTGACATGATGGAATTTTGACAGGAAATGACTTCATTTTGCGTTTTCGAGATAGTTTGACATTTGTTGGGGTTTCTTCAGGACGTTTGCAACTTTTTAGGTCGTTCTTTATTGTTTTATGTCTTTCTTCGAGACTTTTTTTTTTATGTTTTTTGTTTTTTTCAGGACATTTTTTTATGTTTTTGGTCTTTTTTTAAGACATTTTATGATGTTTTTGGTCTTTTTTCAAGACTTATTTTTTTTCAATGTTTTTTTTAGGACATTTTATGATGTTTTTGGTCTTTTTTCGTGATTATCGCCATAATTGTCAAACATGTATGAGCAACGCATTGCAGTCACATGATAAAAAAATTTCTAGTCGTCCAAGATATGCGTGGGATGCTGGAGGGACAATATGTAGGACTTGATGTCAACCATTTGTCAACCATGAGAGAAAGGTCTAATGTCATGGCGAATGTCATAGTGGTGCTAGAAAATGTGTTTCATAATAGGCCAAGATAGGTAAAGTGACAGTAGATGGCCGAGCAGTGATTGACTATGCATGGCGCCTATTTACTAGGTTTTCGCCATGGTACTTATCCAAAGTGCCTGTTTGTCAGGTTTTCACTATTGGAAAAATTGTTTGTCTTTACTATTTTTGTCATTTTTTTATTTTTTTGGTGTCACCAAGATGCGTGTTTGCCAAGCTTCATTAGTATTAATTTTATATTTTTTCAATATTTTTATATTTTAAGGTTTTTGGCTCAATTTTCTCGATGTCAGGCATAGAACTTCAAGATAGATCGTTAATAGGCTCATAGTTGTTCGCCATCTAGAATAGCCAACTCCGATACACTTAGAACCAAAAGAGCATATGATGATGTATGACCCAAACTACTTTGGTTCAAACTTGCCTAGCTTTTATCTGTCAGCCTAGTTCTTAGGGTTCTGCATGAGGACTAAGTCGCCAATGTCAAATTTCCTGACAATAACCTTCTTGTTGTAACTATGATAGATGGTTCTGATATGCTTGCAGATAGTTTAGGGAATTATGCCTTCTTTCCTCTAGCATCTCTAGCTCATATAGGCGTGCCTGTCTGTACTCCTCATCATTAGTTAGACCTTTCAGGGAGACTCATAAAGAAGGAATTTCAACCTCAATGGGCAAGATGGCCTTAGCTCCAAAGACTAGGGTGAATGGAGTGGCTCCTGTGGGTGTGCGAATGCTAGTGCAGTAATCCCATAAAGCAAGATTGAGTTGAATATTCCAATCATGACCAACATCATTGACGGTCTTTTTTAGGATTTTAACTATGGTTTTATTAGATGCCTCAGCTTGACTATTTCTTTATGGGTAATACGGAGAGGAAAAATGATGTTGGATATGAAATCGCTCACATAACTCACAAACGCCTTGTTTTTTAAAGGGACGTCCATTATCAGTGATGATGGATTGCAGAAGACCATACCGACAAATGATGTAGTTAAGAATGAATTTGGAGATTTGTTTTCCAGTTATGTACATCAGGGGGATGGCCTCGATCCCCTTCGTAAAATAATCAGTGGTGGTGATGATGAATTTGTGGCCATTGGATGAGGTAGGATGGATCTTCCCCACGAGGTCAAGTCCTGCTTGTGTGAAGGGCCAAGGAGAAGTGATTGACTAAAGTTCTTGTGCTGGAGCATGAATCAAATTGCTGTGAACCTAACATTGGCGACAAGTCCTGAAATATTCTAGTGCATCTTTCTTAATGGTCGGCTAGTAGTACCCAAGTCTTGTTATCTTCTTGGCCAAAGTAGGACCACTCGAATAAGATCAGCATATACCCTCATGTACTTTGCATAAGGTAGCTCATGCTTCATTGGTGTCAAGACATCTAAGGAAGGTGTCGTCAAAACTACGACAGTAAAGGGTGTCGTTGACGATGGCATATCTGTCGGCTTTTCGAATAAAGGACTTTTTCTAGTTATTGGAAATATTGGGTGGAAGGGTTTAGGTCTTGAGGTAGTCATGAATGTCTTGGTACTAGGGATAATCAGGACCAACAAGTTTGAAGACCATCTCTGATTCTAGAATATCATAGGCAGGGACCAACAGTTGTTCTATCAGGAATTCTAGTTGAGGTATATTGCTCAGAATGTCAAGGAGAGAGCCGATTGTAGCCATGGAATCTGTTGCCTTGTTTTGTGTTCTTAGAACTTTCTCAAAAGTCACCATGTGAAAGTATGTCTGGAAGCTGTCAACCATTCATTTGTAGGGAATTAGCTTCTCATCCTTAGTGTCATAATCATCATTAACTTGGTTGATGACTAACTAAGAATCCCATAGACATGCAGTGCTCTGATTTTTCACTTTATTGCCATTCTAAGTCATGTGACCAGTGCCTCGTATTCTGCCACATTATTTGTATAGGGGAAGGCTATGCGAAAAGATTTAGGAATGAAATATCCTTGAGGGGTGATAAATAGTATTCATGCCCCCGAGCCATGATTAGTATGAGATCCATCAAAGTATAGCCTCCAATGTGACTTGGGTTCCATATGGAATATTGAATCATCTAGGAAATCTACCACTAAGGGGTGATCACTTTGTATAGGTGCATCTGCTAGTTGGTATGCTATGACTTGTCCCTTTATTTCCTTTCGCTCTACATACTGGATTTCATATTCACTCATAATCATCACCCATTTTTCCAGGCGTCTTATTAATGCTGCATGACTCAATAGATATTTGAGGGGTTCAATCTTTGCTACCAATTGTCTCATGGCTCAACATATAATGTCTTAGCTTCTGAGCTACAAAGACAACTTCTAGACAAGCACATTCAATTGATGTTTAATTTAGTTCATAGCTGACCAGCATCTGACTAATATAATATATGGCCCTCTCTTTCTTGTCATGGTTATTTTGTTCTAGTAATGCCCCTAGTGCTGAAGTAGTGGCAGAGATGTATAAAATTAAAGGCTTTCCTTGAATGGGAGGCATAAGGATGGGTGATGACAATAGGTAGTCTTTGATTAGTTGAAATGCCTCTTGGAATTTATCTATCCATAAAAAATGGATTCCCTTGCACTGAAGATATTGGAATGGTTGACACTTGTCGGCCAATTATGCTATATGAAGTTCCGAATAGATTGTACCCTGCCTTGTAATGTCCCGAGTTCACTTATCCCTCTAGGAGGAGGCATATCCATAATGGCTTTGACTTTGGCTGGATCAACCTCAATTCCTCTTTGAGAAACTATGTATCCTAAAAGTTTGCTAGATGTTATGCCAAAGATGTATTTCTTAGGATTTAGTCAGACCTTATATTCTTCTAGTCTCTTGAAAGTTGTGGTCAACACTTTTAGATGGTCTTTTCTTGTTACTGATTTATCCAAAAGATCATCCACGTAATCTTCCATTATTGTATGCATCATGTTATGAAAGATTGTGGTCATAGCCCTCTAATACGTGGCACCTGCATTCTTGAGCCCAAAAGGCATGACATTCCAACAGTATGTACCCCAAGGATAAGTAAATGTTGTTTTATGTTGATCTTCTGGGGCAATACAAATTTGATTGTATCCTAAGAAACCGTCCATGAGGGACATCATCTCCTATCCTGCGATGAGGTCGACTATGATATCTATATTTGGTAACAAAAAGTCATCTTTTGGAAATGCTTTGTTTAAGTCCCATAAATCTATGAAGATGTGGATCATCCCATTTGGCTTTGTTACTGATACCAGGTTAGATATCCATTCAGCATAATCAATAGACCGTATGAACCTGGCATCTAGAAGTTTCTTCAACTCATCTTTGACTAATAGAGCAACCTAAGGATGCATTTTGTGAAATTTCTGTTTTATTGGCTTGACGTTTGGAAATAATGGAAAGTGGTGCAAAACAAGTTCTAGATCTAATCCTAGCATGTCAACATAGGACCATGTGAAGTTGATTTTACTGTTTGCAAAAAATTTGTGAAATTCGAGTTTTTCTTCTTCAATAAAGGATGTGGCAAAGAGGACCATTTTGGGAT
>VDFB02166394.1:0-53088 GCA_007258455.2 Sequoia sempervirens | reverse complement strand
TGAAAGATGGATCCATTTGTCTCCAAATAGTGACCTATTTATAGGAGAGCAAATGAGGAATGAATGGTTGAGATCAAAAATCTTAATCAATGGTTCAAGATGAAGGGGATGAGAGGCATGGATCATGGATTATGATCAATGGATGAGAATGAAAGATGAAAGTTAATCAAGGGTTCACACTTTCCTCAAACAAACTCACTTTTGACCTGCTCACATAGGTCAAAGGTAACTTGCTCAAAAGGTTAAAGGTTTAGCTTGTTCAAGAAGCCAAGTGAGTTGATTGGAGGAGAGAGAATATTAATTTGGATGAGGAAAAAGGTAATTTACAAATTAAAACAAAGTTTTAATTGTGCAAAAAGGGGATAAAGAATATTCCATGGGAATATTCCCTTTGCTTAGAAGAAAACTAGTTTAATTGCTAATTAAACAAGATTTAATTTATGCAATTAGGGGATTAGAAGAATTAAAGAGATGTTTATTAAATTAGATGATTTAATAAATGGGGGAGAGATGAGATGATATTTAATTAAATAACTTAGGGTTATTTAATTAAATAAGATGACTTAGGGAATTAAATTAGATATTTTAATTTATTTAATTTAATTAGATGAAGTGTTAGTGCGAAAAGAGATGAATTAACCTGATTAAATTAATTAGGTTAATGGATGAAAATGATGCAATTGATTAAATAGCTAGGTTAATTTAATCAATTAAGCGAAAAGAGGATGGGTTAAAGAGGAAATTATGTTAATAAATATGATTTAAATGTATGATATTGATTAGGACATTTTTCAGTGTCTACATTTTCCCCCTCTTTGAAATGAGGTACCTATTGCTTCAGTTCAAAGAATAACACTTTTAAGATCAAAACTGTTGCCTAAATCAAAAAATAAAAATTTTCTGATTTTTTAGATGCCCCAATGGAAGGATAAAGCTGACTCCTTGCCCCCTCAAGAAATCAGGTGGAAATTTTGAATTTTGGGTTGATTTCTCAACAAAGGTTAAAAAGTTGCCCCAAGGGTCCAAAAAGGCTTTGGGATGCAAGAATAATGCCAAAAATGCAAAAAACAATGCAAAATTAGGTCCAAATTGGAAAAATTGGTGAAAATGATAATAAACCCCATTTTTAAGGTTAAAGTAGGGCAAAAATACCTAATTTTCTAGCTTATATAGGCCAAGAGAGGTCATTTTCAATTCATTTGTGCATTCACGCCTTAAGGAATTCTTGTGATTTGAGCTCTGACCCTTCAACGAAATGGCGCGCTGAGAGCTTCCAAGGCACATGTCCGACTAAGTTCGAGAGTTCTAGTGGCTTCCAGGCACAAGACCATTGGTATGTGATTCAAAACCTGATTGGAAATTTGAATTTTTGATGCATTTATTATGCTTTGTAGTTTAGATTCTGGCGGCGTTGCTAATCTAAAATCTGTGACTTCCAAATCAATTATAACGACGCTCTTCACAATTTAAAATTAGGGTTCCTAATTTTAAATAGCGATGTAGGCTAATTTGGTGACATACTTGCCAATTGAGAAATTAGGGTTAGGTTAGACCAGAAGCTAAATCATGATGCCATCTTGTCTAATGATGTACTTTTTGATTTGAAATTTGAAATGCATCAAGCGTCGCTATTTAAAATTTGAATATAGTGACACTTTTGTGATTTATGGGCCAAAATTTTTAAATAACATCAAATTTTGATAATTACCTAATGCCGCACACTTTGTGGGTGCAAGAGGTCTTCCCACCATTGATGTCGAGGGAGCATAGGCTCACTGTATTGGAGAGATTAGGTCATCTATGAGAGTTGCACCAGGAGTACCTGGGAGAGATTGGTCTGTGGTATGTTGCATATGTGCCTATTATTAGAACACATTTGGCGATGATGATAGATCCATGTGAGAGATGGAACAATGAGACCTCTTCCTTCCACCTTTAGATAGGTGAGGCGACAATTACTTTAGAGGATGTTTGACGAATTCTACATTTTTTGATTCATGGTGACCATGTGATTTACAACAATGATGTTGGGTTCAATGCATGCCTTGAGGTGATGGAGATGGACCAGATTGCATTGGTCACATATCAAATTTATTTGGAGATAAACAAAGGTCATGTTCTAACCTTTAAATTGATCATCACAACCATCGTTTTGGGTTTGGTGGCTCCAGATAGATGCAATAGAGGATTTAGCCCAGGATGAGGCTTGTTGTGGCACCAGATGCTATATAGGACACTTTTTCATGGGGGCCTATGATGCTAGCCTCCTTGTACCATGATTTACATGATTTTTTCTATTATGATGGGAGAGCCATCAGTGCAGGGGTTACTCTGCTACACATTTGGGCATGGGAGCACATTGCCGTGCTTCAACCAATAGTTTAGATGATAGATGTGGAGATAGATGATCCTGTTGTTTGGAGATATAGAGGTGCCATCACTCTTAAGCACATTAGATAGATTAGGCTCTTGTAATAGAGAGGAGTTAATGATGATATGACAGTTTTTTGCTGGCACCCATGGCTTCAAATGCCGCCATGGTTTGATGACATTCAATAGTTATATTTTTCCAGACATATCCAATATATGTAGGGTCAAGAGCACATGATGATTGAGAGAGATCTTCCTGACAGGATGGTTTTTCAATTCGGGGATGTACATGACATACCTGACAATGAATACATGACCATTTTTGTGAGATCAACTAGAGAGGTTCCCACATGTGGGGACCAACCATTCCTACTTCAGAGGCTGTTGAGAGTTTTAGATAGTTGGTGGCCTAGCCCTCGACATATGATCAGGGTTAGCTAGTAGCTCAAACCACTTTGGCCTATGATACATGGTTTTTCCCACCCAGGTGATTGATAGATCTAGTAGATGTCCTCCCAAAGGGAGATCGAGAGGCAGGGGAGCCAGGGGTAGGGGACAGGGGGGCCAGGATGACCAAGATGGAAAAGTTTCAGGGGCTCCTTTGGTTAGAAAAAACCTTAGGTTCAACCATAGGTGCAACCAAAAGTATAGCCACAACCAGGACCACCACCACTAGATGCGTGAGATGCACAAATTTAGTAGCTACAACAACAAGGGTAGACATTGACTGGTGAGTGGGATTAGGTCTGCCAATAGGTTTTGGCTATTACTATTACGTGAGACTAGGCTCAACAGTAGGTGGTTGCAGTGATAGTAGAGAGATCAGGTGTTGCAAATAGTTCAGGCTGTCACAGGAGAGAGGGACCAAGAGGTGGCCAGGAGGTAGCAGATTGAGGTGATGATGGTGGTGACCCATGGTCGGACAGTGTCAACATGACTATATAGAGAGGCAGTTACATAGGCTGCATATTATAGACAACATTAGCATCGAGATGTTCCAAAAACTCTTTGATAGCCAAATTTTTCACAGTGTAGCAATGCACATCCCCGAGCAGAGGATCAACTTGAGAGGTAGGTTGGATAGGGTAGCAACCATCAGGGCTAGCTTTTTGATGTATAAACACTTTTGATTTTTCCCCATTCTTTATCACTGATATATATTCAAGGGATCCTTTTTGATAGCCTCGTGGATATTGTACTTTTGATCGATGTTCATACACTGATCCAGATTTTGTACCATGACACATTTTTTGATATATATGATATGGATACAGATGATTCATGTGATGATGTGTTCACTTTATTTCATGTATGGATGATATGATATGGATGCAATGTTATGTACGCCTATGGATGGATGCAATGTTATGTTCTTTTTCAATATCTTTTTGTGATATGATATGGATGGATGATTATGATATGCAGATGTTATGGATGCAAATGATGTGGATGCATTTCTTTTTGTATATTTTCTATGCACGTTTTATGATGATGATGTATGAATGTGGATGGATGGATGCAAATGCTTATGATATGCAATGATTTAAGATGCTTAGAATAACAAATCTATATTATTCATCACAACTCAAATGATAATGTAGAATGTATGATGTGATGCAATAATTATGCTGATGGATGTTTTATGATTATGAGATGCATGTATGATGATGGTTTGTGGATGTAGGGTGGATGCATTTGATGATGTTTTTGTTGACTGTCATGATACCAGGTTAGCACAAAGAGAAGATAGAGGAATAAATAATAAATGACCATTGATGATGATTGCTTCAAAAAATCCAACAAGTCTATGATCCATTGAGACTTTATTAGAGATGGTGAGGAGACAATGCAACATGTAGGATGGGTGCTCACGCTTCGGGATTGGGATTTTTTGTCGTTCCTTATTGTTTGATATAACACATAGACATGATGCATCATGGTATTGATAACTAGGACGATGTTGTGTCTAGTGTAATGGATTTTGACTCAAGAAATAGATAGGATAGTTCTTGTTCACATCTTGACATACGAAAAAATGTCGTTGTAATGAAAGTTAGAAGCTTAGGATATATTGGACCAAAGCATATGCAATAGTCAACAACATACTCCAAACGACCTTTCTACACACAACTAAGTAAGTATGTGCCAAGATTATTTTACAAGAGTATCCACAAGCACAAAAAATGAAAGATAATGATCGATGCCCCATTCCCTTCTCTCTAAATCATTTTTTAGACATCATTGAGAGGTCCTTGGAATGGGTCATTAAGATAAATCATAAGAAAAGATCAAATACAAATAGTCAGTGTTATCTATAGCTCTTGCCTAGTTTAAGGTTAGATAAGGTGATGTCTGATACTAATGTCCATCACGAGAAGGATACATCCTAGGACATGTTGATCATAGGTTGTTTGATGTTAGGATGATGATGCTAAGATGAGCCGTTGCTATAAACTTCACTGACGCATTTACCTATAATTTAGAATTTTAGGTTTGCACTTTATGACTTGCTATACTTGTTTTCTACTTGTTTTACAAAAGGTTGAAGGTGACAATTGTTTATTATGGGTGAAGGTTTATTGTGGGTGAAAGTGAGATGGGATGGATGGGTTTTGGTTTTTTTCTAGAATATTTCAATGTTTTTGGTATTTTGGAATGTTTTGAGGTTGTTTTTGTTGTTTTTGAATATTTATATGGATGTTTAGAGTTTTTTTAATGTTTTGAGGCTTTTTTAGGTCTTTTGAGTGTTTTCTATTATTTTTGGATTTTCAATTTTCAAATGTTTTTGTGTTTTCCATTATTTGGATGTTTTGGACTTTTCAAATATTTGGATGTTTTGGAGTTTTCGAATATTTGGATGTTTTTGGATTTTTGTGAGTTTCCAAGTTTCAACCAAGAACCTAACCTGAAGACCTATCCTAAGGCCTCAGGGGCTAATCATAGATTAGCCTTTCCTATGTTATACATGTAGAGACCACGTAGTTCAACTGACTCAACTCATTTACAAGATGAAGATATGAACAGATGAAAGACGACAGTTTATTATGATGGACTACTAAAGGACTGACCTAGGGTGTCTCGGGGGCACATCAATGATGGCCTTTCCTATGTTCAATCTTAGAGACAACATAGTTTGACAAGAGGACTCTATTTTTTGGATTTTCAATGTTTGACCGTTTTAGGATTTTTGATGTTTTCTGGATGTTTTGGATTTATCCTTTACAATTTTCTAAATATTTTTTGGATTTTAGCTATATAGGATTTTGCAAATGTTTTTGTATTTTTAGGATAAGATTTATGAATGTTTTTTGGTGTTTTCTGAATAAGACTTCCCATGACCTCAAGATATACAAGAACCCGATTATGATCCATAATGAAATTCCCCCAGTGTGACATGTTAGCCTACTTCGATAAAGGTAGGACAAACTAACCTTAGGAATATGCCAAGTAGTGCTAAAGGGTTAATGATACCTTATAGTGACAAGCTATGATAAGGACGTGGATGAGGGATGAATGGCGATGCAAAGAATGATAGGCCAAAAGAGCCAAATAATAGATGGAGATGCTTTATTTATGCAAAGCACCTGTTTTCCAAGTTTTCATCAAGGTACTTGCCCAAAGTGCCACCGAAGTGGATTTCACTAGAGGACAATTTTTTTTTCTTTATTTTTTCAATCTCTTTTCTCATTTTTTGGATTTTGATCATTTTTTGATTTTTTTGTATTTTCTGACTTACACCCTTCATTATTAGGCATAAATTTTTTTGAGATGCGAGTTGTTGGTTGGCTCCTACAACAGTTAATATTCTGGGGTTGATAGTTGGTATGCTCTTGATTTGTAGCTTGCTATGATAACAAAGGGACCCAACCAGTTAGGCTCAAACTTTCCTTTCCTATCTTGATCTGGAAGGTTCTTCTAATTTTTCTTTAAGACAAGATCGCCTACTTAGAATGACCGACATTTGATTCTCTTGTTATAGCTCCATTTCAATCAGTTTTGATATACTTGCAAGTGATTAAGGGCATCAAGATGATGCTCATCCAAGAATTCTAGCTCAATCAATTGAGACACTCTGTATTCTTCCTCAAATATCAGATTCTATAGTGACACTCACAATGATGGGAGCTCAACCTTGATAGGAAAGATGGCTTTTGATCCATAGACTAGGGAGAAAGGGGTTGGCACCTATAGGCGTGTGGATACTGGTTTGATAAGCCCAAAGAGTGGGATTTTTCTATAGATGCTAGTCACGACCAACTTCATTAACTGTTTTCTTTAGGATTTTCAAGATAGTTTTGTTTGTTGCTTTTGCTTGGCCATTGCCTTGGGGATAGTATGGGGTAGAGAATCAATGTTGGATATTGAATTTTTGGCACAACTCCTTTACATCCTGATTCTTGAATGGTGTTCTGTTATCTGAGATGAGGGTTTGTGGAACACCATAATGACAAATTAGGTAATTCAGGATAAACTTGGCTATCTTCTTACCTATTATGTAGGTCATAGGAATAGATTCAACCCACTTAGTAAAGTACTTAGTAGCGGTTATAATAAACTTATGGCCGTTGGATGAGGTTGGTATGATTTTTCCTATGAGGTCAAGTCCCCATTGTGAAAAAGGCCATGGTGTAATCATTGGTTACAATTCTTGAGCTAGAGCATGAATAAGATCCCCATGTTGTTGACACTGGATGAATTTCCACACATACTGATGAGATTCTTTTTCCATGGTTAGCCAATAGTACCTCGTCCTCAACAGTTTCTTAGCTAATGTTATACCACTAGAATGGAACCCACATCTACCATTGTGTACTTTTGTTAAAGTAGTTAAGGCTTCCTCTTGGTTAAGACATTGTAGTAATTGTTGTCAATCAGATTGCACCTGAACGCTTGAATGATTAAATTCAACAATCTGTTGAAACATTGGATCAAACTCAGGTTGTGGGTGACCTATAATGAGATTGAACCTCTGGATTCTAGGCCGACTTCCTATATGATGGTCAATTTGATACTTGAATAACTTATTCTGAGAAAAGGGTAAGAGGGATTGAACCGAATGCATGAACTAAAATTAAAACCTCGGTGATGCACCTAAATGATGGTAAACTTGCAGAATGATTCACAACTTATACCCTCAGGAAAATTTGTTAACATAGTCCAATTTGAGTACTTTGAACACATTAATTATTCATTAAAAGGCTATATGTATTCTTTCCCTATTAAGGAAAACTGAGTTTTCACAAATGAGAGGGAATGGGCACAATTAACGACCTATGATGAACTACAATTGTATATATGCATGCATAAACAAGACAAAAATTTGAAGGTTTTGAAAATGAAACTCATCAAAATTGCATTAAATTATTTAAACCATGCAAAACACCTGAAATTGGAAAGGTGAACTGTATTTCAATTAATATCATGAAGGAACACCTTTGCAAAAATGATAAGCTATAAAGCTGTAAAACTGTATTAAATCTAAAATGCTGAGTTACAAGATAGAAGGCAGAAAACAAGAACTAGTGAAAAATGACTAAGTCATATCACTTTATACAATAAGCCTCTCAAAGGCATGAAGATGAAACTAGAAGTCAAACTTAGTGTGCAAATGATAACTCCAAGGCAAAATTTGAGCAAAAATAAATATCTTCAAAAGAAGAGCTCAAACTCATGCAAAAATGAGTGAACTCAGTCTCAAACTCAAGGTCAACTCACAACTGAACTATAGAGCACTCAAACTGCACTAAAAATCCCTGAGAATGTGGGCCAAAATATGCAAAATTTTCCTCGTTTTAATCAACTCGCCCATGATGACTGGAACTCCATCTCTATATTGTGCATGATTAATCTTTAGTTGATAATATCTAATGCATAAAAAATTTTCGGTTCCACCTCTAGTCTCTATTTTTGCATGAATAATAATCTAAAAAAAAAGCTGAAGTTTCACTCCTCATGGCATGCAGAACATATCACCTTCATCTTTAGTTCACTTTCCCTTCAAAATAGTTTAATTCAACAACTATTAAAAATAATTAATTAAAATTGCTTTAATAATGTTAAATAAATACTACAAATAAAAGTATAAAAGAAGCTCCCATAAGAGATTTCCTTTGAAGAAAATAAATATATCACTCCTTATATCTCCTGGTTCCATCCATATCATAACGCTTTAATAAATGTTTTATATGCCTTGGCATATAGTCTTATTACCTCCATTTGCATTATTAAGTCGATGACTTAGCAAATCATGACCATGGGCAATGAAATGATTTTATTTTATTTTTTGAAAACATAAGGTCAAAATTAATCATTCAAAATAGGGTAAAACTCACAACCCTAAAATATCACTCATTTGTTTTCTTCATTTGCTTTGGAGAAGCCCTGCGCCACCATGGAAGGGTTTTCAACTTGAATCTCACTGTGAATCTTCTATTGTTCTTGTGGGGTTTGATCTGGCTTTTATGGAAAGTTTTCATGCATTCTTCAATGCCTCTCATGCTACTGTAAGTTATTTTCTTGTTGGAAATATTGATATTTTCTTCCTTTATGTGAAAAAGATAGACTCCCTAAGGCCGCGACTATACTGATAATTTCATTTGTATTTTCTCTTGTTCACGCCTTCTTGCTGTATGTGCTTTGATCTGTTTGCTGTATCATGAATGGTCAAAATATGAAGTGTTTCTTTGAAGTCTTTCATGGGTTTGATAGTCTCCAACTATGAAGAATCAATAGAGACTTGAAGATATGGCTGCCTCCATTATTGGCCACTCGAATCTTTGCAAAGTTTGTTCCATTTGACCTTACCTTTGACTTGCTGCCTCGCCATGATGGCACTGTGGACTGATTTGTTATTTTGCACAAATACTATTTGTTTGCTTTTTTCTTTGATGCACTCCACAAGCCTTTTTGATTGATGCAAACTTACATCCACTGGTATCTTGTTTTAAAAAATAAATTCTAAAGCACAAAATTTTGTTTCAAATGTGATCATGAGAGTACCTTTTCCTGGCTTGAATGCTCTGGTTTCTTCCTTTAGTTTTCATAATACACTCAGTGCTCCATACTGCCTTTTGTAAATACAAATGTTAGATAAAAATGAAACTGCTTTCTTCTATCTCTTATGAATGCGCAAAAGCTTGAAATTTGACAGTCACTCATAGCTTTGTACCTTTACTTTCAGATATGTTTCTGAATGCTACTTTAAAATCATTTAGATTATAGATACATTTGTTCTTTTCCTCTCCGAATCTTCCAATTCCAATGAATTAGCTGTAAACACATAATTAATTGGCATGCTTGACTATTTGAAATTCTGTAAAATATCTTTTTCATCTGAGCCACTATTTAATGTTCTAGTTTATCAATACTTATCTCCTCAGAAGCATATTTAAATTTCCATCATCTATTGCACTATTTTCTTTGAAGCCTCTATTGCTTATTCATAGACAATTGTCTTCTTTGCAAATATTGATCCTTCAATTATCATAGTCTCACTTTTGACAACTATGGCCTTGCTGTTTTGATACTATGAACTGTAAGAAGCAAATGCTTTTATAGACCTCATATCTCTGACAATGAGTCCTCAAACTATTTTATTACTTTTGGAAAAGCAGTACCCTCACTCCAAAAGACAACTACAAAATCTGTTAACTTCAAAGATTATAGATAGCATCCTCGGTGAAGATGTATATGCTTTAAAGTTTTGAAAGGCAGTTCCTGCTTGAATACTCTATTTTCCATTTAATGTAAAAGGGCTCAATACCTTATTGAAATGTAAAAATGAATGCAAGGTAGAGCTGAAACATAATATCAATGAAATTGCTGATCTCTTTATATGTTTTGATCATTCTTTAGCATGATGAGTGAAAGGATAATTAGCTCAATCTATTTTTTTCACAATGAATCAAAGGCTGCTTTTGTGAACTCCTTTTATTACAACAATCCTTTATTGATGACTGTAATTGAATATCTGATAACTCTCGAATAATGATGTAAATGAGAGGTGTCCTTTGATATGCTGGTCTCAACCCTTGTGGGAGCTCCTTTTTCTCCACATATCTGATGAAATTAATCATAAATATAATGAACCTATTCCTGCATAGTTAACAAATGTGTTAGCAAAATAAAAGAAGTTGAAAGCTTTCCTCTTGAGTTTTATGCCTTTGAAATCTGAAATCATCTGATGGATGCCTCATCAAATGTATACTATATTTCTGTTGGTAGCGTAGGCATATGATAGGATTTGATTCACATTGCTCTAACCACACTTCTATCAACCTTGCAGGTGCATCAGAGCTTGGAGCTGGAGCCACAACTGAAGACCTCAACTTGTCAATGATTCGTCATTCCAGGCAATGACGAATCACTTTCTACCCTATACCTTCTTTATTCTCAGTTATATAGTGTAATTTACTTCATGCACCCCTTATTTGATTATGAAAATCAAATTGAGTTACTCCCACGGCTTGTGTGGTATTCTGGTTTGTACATTATGAATAAAACAACAAAAATTATGCAAACTTATGATATCATTTTGAGATGTTTTTTGCATAGTATTATTGAAATTTACACTGTAACGAAACATTGCACAATAATGAGTACTTAGAAGAAAATTTTGAACAAATTGTGTACCTTTTGATTTGAATTTGCAATTCAACTCTACCTTTTTGAGTTGGTAGTGAAAAATAGGTAACAGTAATGTCCCTTCAATGCTTTAATGGTAAAGGGTATCACCTAGGATCACGAATCGGGATGCCTTTTTAATGAAGGTATTTTTAAGGTTCAAGGTGATATATGATGGAAGGATTCCTCTGTTACGGTAAGTAAAGATATCATGGTACCACGGGGGTCCAGGACCAACAATGACACACATGAATTCAAATTCAGGGATTTTGAAAGTTGGTATGAGAAGTTGTTCTACCAATAATTCACATTGGAGGATGTTGTTTGACATGTCTAGTAATGATTAGATTGTTTCCATGGTGTATATTTCTCTATTGTTCATGTGAGAAATCTACTCAAAAGTTATGTCTATAAAAAGGTCTTTGAGATTCTCCACCATCTTCTTGTAAGGAGTGAGCTTGTCATCTTTAGTTTGATAGTCATCATTGACTTGGTTGATAACTAGCTATGAGTCTCCATAGACTTTCATCTCTTGTATCTGCCATTGAACTACTATCCTAAGGCCTGTGATCAAGGCTTCATACTCAGTAATGTTTTTGGTACATGAAAATGATAGCCTGTATGACTTTGGGATGCAATCACTTTGGGGGTGATGAAAATAATGCCTACTCTTGATGCATGTTGAGTGAAAGATCCACCAAAGTACATCTTCCACTGAGCTGTGAGATTAATAACGAACATTGATTCATTAGGGAACTCAGATATTAAAGGGTTCTTATCATAGATGGGTGCTTCTACTAGCTGGTTTGCGATCACTTTTCCTTTGATTTCCTTGCACTCCACATACTCTATGTCAAACTCTGTTAGGATCATTACCCATTTAGCCATTCGTCCTGTGAAAGTTGCTTTGGATAATAGATATTTTAATGTATCAATCTTTGTGATGAGCTTGATTTGGTGTGAGAACATGTAGTTCTTGAAATTTGGTGAAGCAAAAACTACTGCTAGGCATGCTTTCTCAATGGGTGCGAATAGTTCATTTCATAGCCTACCAAGGTTCTATTGATGTAGTATATGATTCTTTCCTTTTTTGTTTTCATCATGTTGTGCTAAAATAGCTCCTTGTGCTGTTGGTGTTGCTGAGATGTACATGATCAGTGGCTTGTTCGGTATTGGCGGCATGAGCACTAGAAGTGTTAGTAGATAATCCTTGATTTGTTGGAAAGCTTGATAACATTTGTCATCCCACTTGTAGGTTATCCCTTTATGGAGAAAATGTGAAAAGGGATGAATCTTATCTGATAGTTGGGCTATGAAACTTTTGATGGACTATAGTCTTCCTTATAATCCTCTCATCTATTTCAATGTCTGTGGCGGTTCCATGTCTAGGATGGCTTTTACCTTTGCTAGATCGATGTCTATCCCTCTTTTTAAAACAATAAAGCCAAGAAGTTTCCCTGATGTAACTCCAAACACACACTTTTTTGGATTCAGTCATACCTTGTATTCTTCAAGCTTGTCAAAAATAAGTCCTAAGACTTGTATGTGCTCACTTCTCTTCTTTAATTTTTCCAAAATATCATCCACATAATCCTCAGCTATTTTGTGGATCATGTCATGAAAGATGAGGGTCATTGCTCTTTGATAGGTTGCTCGTACATTCTTTAATCCAAATGGAATTACATTCTAGCAATAGGTTCCCCATGGACAAGTAAAGGAAATTTTATGTTGATCCTCCTTGGTAATTATGATTTGATTGTAGCCTGAAAAGCCATCCATGAGTGACAAAATTTCAGGCCTAGCTGTTAAATCCATAATGAGATCGATGTTGGGAAGAGGGAAATCATCCTTCAGACATGCCTTATTCAGATCTTTGAAATCAGTGCATATCCTAATGCCCCCAATGGGTTTTGAGACTGGTACCGAGTTTGAAACCCACTCAAGATAATCTATCAGTCGGATGAATCCAACGTCAAGAAGCTTTTGTAGTCTAGTTTAACCAAGAGTGCTATCTAAGGGTGCATCTTCCATAATTTTTGTTTAACTGGTTTGGCATCAGGATAGACTGCTAAGTGATGTACAACCACTTCTAGATCAAGGCCTAGCATATCTATGTATGACCATGCAAAGTTAGCTCTTCTCTCTCTGAGAAACATTGCTAGGTTCTTCTGTTCTTCATCCAACAAGGATTCAACATAAAAATTGATCTTAGGTGCTTCTTCTATTACCACATTAATCGGAGTAGCCTTTTCTGCCAGCACCGCTGACTTGTCTAGATGCATTACACTAAGGGGGAGATTGAATCCCTCATCCTTGGGCACCTTGGAGAGGTTTTCACCATCAGATGCATCCTTTGTTTTTACTATTTTCGGACCAAAGACTGCCACTAGGTGGTTTTCACTCAAGGATCTGCATGTTAGTTGCATTTCATTTATTTTGTGACTAAAGGATTCAATTGTCTCCCCATAGTATGCCCTGTATCAAGCTTTATGTCAAAGCCTTCTTTGTGATATGCCCATGATAATTTTTCCTAGAGTCCCATGAATTCTGAGATTGCTTCATCATTTTCAAATAAATATAGAATCAATGGTCCTTGTTCGTCCATGTCAATAAGTTGTGGGTATACTAGGCATATTTTGGTTGGTTGGTTATTTGAGACAAAGGATGTTATGGATATCATGAAGAGGGTATTGTTCTCAAATAGGTCAGCAACATCAAGGGGAAAGTCATCTAAGGTTGTATCACGCATTGTAGGTGACCAAGAGGAAGCCTCAACCCATTTAGAAAAAATACCTTTTCCAATAAGTGTGACCTTGCTAGTACAGTACAACCTAAGTCAAGATTCTTTATTTTTTTTCAGGAATGATGGGTTCTAGTAAACCATTGTCATTCTTCCCTCGCTTCCTATTTTTGTTATATCCCATACTTTGCATTAGCTATAGGCCTTTGTTGTCATATTCCATTGGAAGAATAGGAACAAGTTGTTCATCTTGATAGAGAAGTTTAGATATATCTTGCTCATTGACATCTTCTTGATTCAGATCTCCCCACTTGGTGAAGGTAGTAGCCACAATCTTGATTGTTTCTAGTTCTTTGGTGCCAAATGTAGGTTTTCCATGAGATTGAGGAGAAATAGGTAACTCTCCTAAGAAAAAGGTGTCTTTCAATAGTGTGTAGTTTCCACAACCATCATCTTGAATCATTTCTTTGACATTAGGTATGTTTTTGACAATGGGAAATTTTGATGCTGAGGTAGAGGCTAGGGATGATGAGTCAATAAATGAGCTTGATGGTGTAGGTCCTTCATCATTTTTGGGTATTTGTGGGATCTTATAAAACTTGGCCTCAAGACTTTTGTAGTAGTAGAAAGGCTCAAGATCTCCATGGATAGTGATTTCTCTTCCTTCAAAAGGAAACTTCACACACTGATGATAGGTTGAGGCTACAACTTTCAGAGTATGGATCCAAGGTCGGCCAAGTAGTATGTTATAGGGAAGATCGAGATCAAGTACTTGGCATGTAGTTTTTGAAATAAGAGGTCCCATTTGGATTGGAAGTGCAATGATTCCTTGCGATATTCGTTCGTGGTCATCATATGCCTTGATTATAGTATTCTTTATCTTCTCAATAGTATCTTCTGAATAGCCTAGATTCTTGATCAACTGTAAGGTACAAATGTTTAGACTAGCACCTCCATCTACCAAGACTCTTTTGACCTTGTTTTTATGAATGAAAACCTCAAGGTGTAAAGCATGGTTATGAGATGGTTGTGATGGTAAATATTTCTTAGAGAAGGTGAGAAGATGGTTGGTGATATGCCCTACCATAGCTTGAAACTGATCGGTATCAATGTTCTTGGGAATGGATGACTCAGACAAGGCTTTTTCCAATATTTCTCTATGTGCAAGGGATAACCTTAAGAATTCTAAGATTGATATCTATGTGGGGGTCTATTTAAGCCGATCTAGAAGATTGTACTTGCTAGGTTAGATGTGGGAAAAGTAGTTTGTGTCCTAGATTGAGCTGGGAAAGCTCCTTGAATGGTTATTTTTCCACATCATGTGGTGACTCCAAATTCTGTACTAGTCATTTGATGGTAACAATAATGATAACACTATCACAAGAAGCGACTACATTGGAATAAGTATGCTATACATTGGTGTAATCCTTAGATTTTCCATTGTTGTTTGCTTTGTTATGATCTGACATAGGGGTCTTGTATATCTTGAGATCCTGGTTCCCAGCTGGTACCTCAACAAATATGGTATTGTTCTCTATGAGATCTTGGATGATCATCTTGAGTTTCATGTAGTTTTTTGTTTTATGTCCTTTGATTTTATGAAAGTCATAGAGATCACGCTCGTTGTACCAAGATGGCTTCTCTTGTGGTTCTTGGTAGTTTTCAAAGTTAGGAAGTGTTATTAGATTTGACTCTACTAGTTTCTTCATGATCGTCTCGATGGGTTCCGATAACTATGTGTACTTGCGTTTGGGATAGTTGTTCCTGTTACTAATTTTCCTTTGTTGCATGTTGGTGTTATTGATCTGATTTTTTTGAGGTGGCACTATTTGTTGCACAGTTGGTTAGATGTTAGAAACTTGATTGTTATTGGGTCTAGGAGCACTTATTATGACCTTAACATCTACCACATTGTCATTTGTTACATTTTTGTTCTTAGACCATATACGAGGTTTCTCATTCAAACTAGTTGAAGGACAATTGTCTTTGTAGGCTTGAGTATTTCCTTGTGAGATTAGGGCTCTTTCAATGTTAAGGGTTCTAGGAACAAGCTCATCATACAATGTGATGCATTGCATTTTCAAGTGGAATGATAGATTTGGATCAAGGTTGGCTATAATGATTCCCACTTGTTGTTCATAAAGGAGAGGCCATTTGATTTTACTAGCTCTTTGTCTCCATCATTATAAGAAATTAACGAAGGTTTCTCCTTGATTTTGTTTAAGAGTGTACAACTCTTCTAGACTAATGTTCATGTCAAGATTGAAGGAGAAGTGATTGATGAATTTATCAGTGATTTCTTGAAATTTTTTGATACCAGGAGGCAAATGAGAAAACCAATCCATAGGAGTACTTATTAAACTTCGAGGGAAGAGGCGCATTAAATATGAATCGTTGTAAGCCATCTCAATGCACATGACATTAAATTATTTGATATGGTCAACAAGACTTCCTCTCCCTCTGTATTTGTCAAACTTGGAAATTTCAAAACTAGGGGGGAATGGTATCATTGCTATGTTTCAATCAAATGGGTAAGGGCACAAGTTCTGTGTATGAGGCTTCTTTATCTTAAATCCCATGCGAAGGTCTTGCATTTCTTTTGAGAGTGCTTTTAATTGTGATGCTAGATCATCTTGCGGATTGGGTGGAGGAACATATGGTGGGATGACATATGAGTTATATGGAGTGTATGAAGGTGTGATATTTTGTGAAAGTGATGAATATTTTCCTGATGCGTTTGGATTGACAATGTTGAATGAGGATAATAGGAACCTTGTTGCTATTGTTGGGCGTATTGTTGAGCTAGTAAGGTTTGCTGTTGTTGTTGCACCACTAGGGCTTGTTGTTGGGCCTGTTGTTGTTGTTGTGCTAATAAAGCTACTTGTTGTGCCTGATGTTGCTATTGCATGACTGTTGTGCTGCTAAAGCTACTTTTTGTGTGATGGTTGCTTCTTGTTGTTTTTGTGCTAAGGCTGTTTGCTGTTGTTGTTGTGCTAAGGTTGCTTGTTGGACTTGTTGTTGTTGTACGACTAAAGCTACTTGCTATTATTGTTGTTGTTGTACGGCTTGTTGATAGGCTTGTTGCACTTGCTATATAGATAAGGCATGTGCTTGCAATGTGGGATTAGGTGGTTGTTGAGACATCTATGAAGGATTATGGATATTGATGTTTTGAGTGGGTAGCGGATTGCTGGTGAGAGGTGGAGGGTTCCCTTGGTTTAAAATTCCTTGCAATATGGTAGAATGAGGTGGAGGAATGTATGTTTGGGGTCTCGATTGATTTGGCATAGTAAAGGGGACTGTGGGAAAAGATGATGTCGTTAAATTTTGCAATGGAAATGACACACTAGGACCTTGATTCCATTGATTGAAAAGATTCCCTTGTCATATGTTTTGAGGATTGCCTTGTGCAAAAGATGTAAACAAAGGATTTGTGATCAAGGTACTCCTAGGATTGATAGAACTCACAACCAAGGGATTTTTTTGATGTGGATTGATAGTGGATGATGTGGAAATGGTAGATGACATGGGTGAACCCACTGGAGGGTTGAATAAAGATGTCCCTATTTGTGTTGATGGTTGATTCTGTGATATAGTATTGACATGGACTTGTGTGTTGTTTTGAGATATTTGATTTGTACCACTTTGTGTGGTGGTAGGCATGCTTGTGGTACTCATAGGTGTGGATGAAGAAGGGTGTCCTCGAAATGTCAAAGTGGTGGTGGAATAATGAAGTTCAAGTGGTGTGTGTAGCTATTTTAGTGCTTTAGGAATAGGAGGAGCACTAAAATTATGTGTCCAAGTGATGGTGGGAGGTGGAGGATTAGTTTCAAGGGTGCCCACAAGTGTACTACTTTGAAATGTTGAGGTGTGACCAAAATATTTAGCAAGGATAGTTGCAAGACTAGGTAATATGTAAGTTTGATTTAGTGCTTGTGATGGAGTTGTGAAATCTTGTGTTAAACTCTATGCTACAAAGATCAGGGAGACAAGAGCTATACTTTCAAAGGATTGATGTTCCAAAATTTCATCCCTAGTAAGCTCAAATGGGTTATTCTCGATGTCTTCGATTTCATATGGTCCTGAAGGAGATGATGGTTGTTGCGATGGGGTAACATGACTTCTAGGATCAAATTCTAAAGGATTTGGATCACTTGAGGTAAATGTAACTTTGGTTTTCTCCATGTTTCTCTTGTGTTGTGATATTGTCTTTACCATAAATTTTGTGTCAGCTATGGGAGAGTTGTGTTGAGTTTTTTAATGTTTGAACTCTCTTGTTGACTCAAACCTAGGTAAAAGGGATGCTCTAAGTCTTTTGGGAGTAATGATGATAATGGGTGATGCGGGAAGTGATCTTTGCAAACATTTTAGGACAACACTTTTTGACTTGAGTTTGATGTTTTGATGTTGGGATAAAGGATGCTAGAAATCTTTAGGGTAGACTTGTGGCCTTCAAGATAAACTAGTTCAAAGATGATAACTATCTTAACTAAGTGCATGGAAAAGGATACATTTCACATACAATGTAGCTAAGGTAGTAGTTGGTTTGATGTTTAAGTCCCAAAGTGTTGGTGTATTTGAATTTTGCAAAGTTAGATGAAGTGAAGGATAAAATTTGATGAAAGGGTGAGTGAAATGTTTGACCCAATGTTGACCTAAAGTGAACCTTTTGTTTTGACAAGACCAAGGTAGTGAGAATGATGCTAGACCTCTAAAATGTTGAAATCCTAAAGACTCAATGATTTAGAAAATGAGAGGATAGATGGGAATGTTCAAACCTGTTAGGGCTCTCCTAGCTCGAGCATCAAATTTTCTCATAAAAGTGTAATGATTGCAGTAAAATATTGAAGCCCACTTTTGACCATACCTTGTTCTACGATTCCTATGTTTGAAATAGAGTGCTAGAGATTTTACCCTATGGATTTTGACTGTTTGATGAATCATTTAGAGGAGTTGAGTATTGTGAAAAAGACTAGGATTTTGACTCCAAAAGAATGCATATAGTTCTAGACTATACCTTGAAGCGTGTCTATAAAAGTTTTCTACCAATCTGTTTCTATTTTAGTGAAATTCTAGAAGGTGTTTCTTAAGGGCTTTTGGAGTGAGATGCCTAAGTCTAAAATGAGGACCTGTAGACCTTCGCTTAGGGATCTTGACTTTTCGTGATATTATGAGAAAAAAGTTTAAGTTTATGGAAGAAAGGAAGATATTTATTGCCATGTGGGTGGTGGTAATATGGGAATTCTAGCCTCAATATCGACATGTTCCTCTTCTTCATCTAAAATGGTTGTTGCATTTCTCCACTGTGTGTTTATTTCCTTATTTTCAAAAGTGAAGTTTCTCAAACTGCTAATAAGATCAGTTTGTTCACCATTTATGAGTTCAAAGTTTGGTTGAATTATAGTACTTGGAAGATTAGGTTGTTCAACGAGAGAAATTAGTCTCCAAATAGTCATGTGGGGTTCATTTTTCTATTTATCTTTGCTTAAGTGAATTGATTTTACCACAAACACTTGTCTTTGATTATGTTTCCAAACTAGATGCTTATATCAAAAACATCATAACTTTCACAATGTCCATTTTGTGAAGATCATGAGGTTAAAGCCATAATTTCCTATGTTGTCTTTGGAAAAATATGGGTTTGAGATTAATGTCAAGATATTTAGCAATCGCTAAGGATAAATCCTTAGGACAAGCAGTAATATCAAGGCTAACTCAAGAATTCCATATTTGACCCAAAGTGTTTGAAATTTTGAGGATGATTGTGAACGTTTTTTGGATCATTTTGAAACCAAGCAAAGTGTTAAATTGACTCACAATAATTTACAACCCTAGGATATAAATGGCTATATTTTTTGAGTCCCCACTAGGATTTCTCCAAACACTAGACAATGTGAAGAGTTAGAGATTTGGTAACACTAGCTCCCCTCCACGACACACACTTCTTGGGACCACCAAATCTCAAAATCCTTAAAATATAGTGATTAAAAGGTTTTTTTTTGTTTCTACAATTGAATAGTACAAATGTGGGGCGGCTTCAGAATGACCATTCTTGCACCAACAAATATTTTAGGATTTTAGTATGCTAAACAAATGGGTTGTAGTAAGGGTAATTGGGGACATGGCACCTTGCGAGCATCCAACAAGCCACTAAATGATTTAATCAATCCTACTAGGGGATCTTATACTTTTTACAGTAGTACCCTGTTTTGAAAGACACTATACAACTAAGGCCTACATACCATGAGGACTTGATAGTTTAGTCTTATCCATTTATATACTGGCCTGAGTGAAAAACTGGTTGGAGTCACCTTTGAATTGGTCTTAGACAGGCCCCTCTAAAGATACCAAAAGCGAGGGAGTACACTTGTAGTTCAACTACCCAGTTTGCATAAAGTGCAAGGAGGGAACACACATAATGTCTCTTTCTCACACTAGCATGGTTGTTCAATTTTAAACCCAATTGAAAGATGTGGGTAATTTTGCAAAGTGTTAGAGAATTTTTCTATTTCTCAAGGTCACCAAATGGCATGAGAGAATTGCATACTCATTCACCAAAAACGTTGAAAATCACAAAACATAGCAAATAGTTGTCAATTTTAACCTTTCAAAGCAATGATGAGTTCATTTTAAGCACTAATTGAAAGATGAAGTTTTCCTTGTTCAATTTTAAGCCCAATTGAAAGATGTGATGTGAGGGTTCAATTTTATCTAACTTTGAGTGTTCGTTTTAAACCAAATTGAACTCTAGTGCGTTTCCTAAAGAAAAAAGTAGAAAGCATGAAATTGGGTTATAATTGCCCCAAAGCGTCAAATGCTTGTTACAATCATAGAATTTTGAGATAGAAGAAATTTATTTCACTTTCATTCCATGTCCTTAAAACCTTTAAAACCTTGTTAGTCTAACAACCAAAACACAGTCAGGCATACATCAGTGATTAGATAAACTAAAAAAATTAAGTCACATGTCAAAAAAACCAACATAACATTTCTTACCCTGGTTGGGCGTCGCTGAACACAATAGCATCACAATTTGAGATTTGGGTGTTTCTTTGGTGAAAATGGGCATCACTTTGCAGCAAGACCAGTGAGCACAATAGTGTCGCTATTTTGATGGGCATCACTGCTAACAATAGTGTCACGATTTAGAATTTGAAAGCATTGGACTGCTGAGTTTGAGTGTCACCATTTAAACTTTTTGATACCTCCAGATTAAATACACATCTCTATATTTAAATCAGCGTTGGTAGATTAAATACATGTCGATATTTCAAATTGACAGGGCGTCACTATATGGTGACACTATTGAAATAGCGTCACTTTTTATAATTTGAGCATCGCTACAACCTACAAAACAACATAAAAATGAAATTCAAGCTAAAAATAGTTAGATTATCAATTTTCCCTCCTAGCACCAGAACGTGAGATGTGGGAAATGTTGGTGAGGGTTGATTACACTTGACTCATGATGAATCAAAGCGTAACTTCGCTAAGCATACCTGCATCTACAAAAAAAATCATTCAAAATGGAAATCTAAACTAAGCATTTAATTAAAAATGAAAGCTACAAACTACACAAAAACAGTTAAATCCCTAACCTAGCCCATCTAAAATTTATCCTATTTTGGAATTGGTGTCGTGTTGATGTGAAACAACGACCTTTTCCCAATCCCATGATTAGTGAGCCTGTTTCAGTTGATTCTATGGAAGAGAATCGATGAAACCATTGTGATTGATGTGTGAAAACTAGTTTATGTAAAAATGAATATGATGCAAGCTAAGTTACCATGATTTTATGCTACAAATGATCTAATTATGCTATTTCTAAGCTAATATAAGCTAAATCTATGCTAAAAGATGAAAAACTCTAATTTATAAACAAACTAAGATGGATGCATTAAAGCCATTAATGGATGCTCTAAGCTATTATGCACTAAAAATGAACTAAAATAAGCTAACAAGTGAGTAAATTGAGAGTATGGATGCAAGTGAATTCAATAGAATAAGTTTGCAATTGAAAGATGGATCCATTTGTCTCCAAATAGTGACCTATTTATAAGAGAGCAAATGAGGAATGAATGGTTGAGATCAAAAAGCTTAATCAATGGTTCAAGATGAAGGGGATGAGAGACATGGATCATGGATTCTCATCAATGGATGAGAATGCAAGATGAAAGTTAATCAAGGGATCACACTTGCCTCAAATAAACACACTTTTGACCTACTCACACAGGTCAAAGGTAACTTGCTCAAAAGGTTAAAGGCTTAGCTTGTTCAAGAAGCCAAGTGAGTTGATTGGAGGAGAGAGAATATTCCTTTGGATGAGGAAAAAAGTAATTTACAAATTAAAACAAAGTTTTAATTGTGCAAAAAGGGGATAAAGAATATTCCATGGGCATATTCCCTTTGTTTAGAAGAAAATTAATTTAATTTCTTATTAAACAAGATTTAATTTATGCAATTAGGGGATTAGAAGAATTAAAGAGATATTTGTTAAATTAGATGGTTTAATAAATGGGGGAGAGATGAAATGATATTTAATTAAACAACTTAGGTTATTTAATTAAATACAATGACTTAGGGAATTAAATTAAATATTTTGATTTATTTAATTTAATTAGATGAAGTGTTAGTGCGAAAAGAGATGAATTAACCCGATTAAATTAATTAGGTTAATGGATGAAAATGATGCAATTGATTAAATAGCTAGGTTAATTTAATCAATTAAGTGAAAAGAGGATGGATTAAAGAGGAAATGATGTTAATAAGTCCAATTGAAATGTATGATATCGATTAGGACATTTTTTAGTGTCTACACTCACCTATTAGTTGCTTCTAAAAATACATTAGAAATACATTTATGACCAATTTATATAAGATTATAAGACCTTCCACTTGATTCACATTCATTTTTTTTGGAAATCATCACATTTTTATCATGTGCAAGGAAGACAGTTATAACCATATATAAAAAATTTAAATACGAAACATAAAGAAAGATATGGATCTTACATTTAATCATGCACAAACCCTCTTCTCTAAGAAGCCTTTCTATAACTAAAATCATTTATTTCAAACCCTTAAACTACCAGCATACCAATATAATAAACCACAAGAAGAAACCAAGTAAGAGCCAAAACTTACCCAACAAACATTATTATACAATTATATTCCAAGCTCTAAAAGACACCATTAGACTTGAAATATTTCCTAGGCACATTCTTAATCAAAACTCAAAAAAATCTCTCTAATATGGAATTGAATTTTCAAATTAACTAAAGCACACGAATTAGAAATGAAGACTTGGTTATTTACAATGTTATATTTTATAAATAATTTAAATATTGAAGTTATTAATTTTTATTTTAGTAGGATAAATATTGTGATGTACATAAATGCCTAGCAACTTACAGTCAACTCATATTGGAAGACTATAAGAGACTATAACAACAAGGCATATGTCCCTAATATAAACACTCACTAAATTGGGTTTTAAATCTTACATTCTCTTGTTCTTCGATAACTCAACCATCTGATCTAATTTGTCATAACATTATAAATAATAAAAAAATAATGACGTTTCCAAATCAATATCAATATTTATTTATTTGAATATAACATATAAATATATTAACTATAATTTATTTATAAAAAATAATCTTCTTACAACGATTATATCATCCAAAACAAATAATAGTTACTTTATTATAGGTCATGGCATGTACACCATGAAGATCAATTTATAGAGCTTGGCGTGCATTGCATAGAGTGTCGAGTGCATGTGCACTGAAAATTTGAAAATGTGTTGTGACTCTTAGTCATTTAGATCTTCTTGGCTTTGTGGATGTCATTAAAATCAACCATTTATTCATAGAAAAACATATAAACAATGAATATTGGGATAAATATGGAGAAAAATTATGTAGGTTGATAAGTGATTCTTATATCATGAGAATACTAGAACTATAATATGAGTTGAGAAATGTAGTAAATATTGCTTATGTTTATTTTTTATTTATTTTAAAATTAATTTATAAATTTTTTATGGGATTTTTGATTGTTGAAAATTGAATAATATATATAAAAGGTTGACAATATTTTCTTGGTAAATTCTTTTCTAAATATATGTTTTAGCAAGACAACTATTGTGGTGGATAAACAATAATTAATTACTAGCACATGCACTTAAAGGAGGTTCAAGGATTATGTTGATTGAAAATTATATGTATACTAATGTGTTAGAGAGTACGTGTTTGTGCATGGGTGCGTATGGATGCAATGTGCTACAAGTTCTAGTTTGCATGTGGCTAGATTAAACAATTCTTAATGTGCTAAATAATGAAATGAAATAAACTTAGACAAATCTAGATTTTTTTTACTTTGAAAAATTTAGATTTTTTTTACTTTGAAAAATCTAGATTTCTATATATTTTTCACTTTGGAAAATCTAGAGTTTTTCTTTAAAGAAATTAGGTATTATTTGATTTTGAAATATTTGCATGCAAATTTAAAACATAAAGCAATGCAAATGGAAAAAGGAAAGTTTCCATCAAATTGGTAAAAATAAAAACTCAAATGGAAATAGAATGTTCCCATCCAAATGGAAAATCAATATGTATCTATGATAATTGAGATTTTGGAGGCTTTCACCTCATATTTTGTAAGATTTTACCATTGAACAACAACTGATTTACCATTAAATGGTTGAAACTTGTTTTCCAATGACTCAACAACCTGAGACTTGTTTCAAGCTCAAATCTCACACTATATGTAGTCTATTGACTAACTAATTATTAACTATATTTTTTAACCATTTAAAAGTAAATTATTAATCAATATTCATATTTATTCATTTGAATATAAATATGTAAATTTATTAAGTATTTTTTATAAAATAATTTGTTTAGATTTTTATTAATTAGATAATTTGAAATCTTATTATAACTTTTATCTTATACAGATTCTAATTCCAATTACTTTTTAAAAAATATTACAATATAAGAAACATCTACCCATCAATCTTAAAATCGCAATCCACATAAAAACCTACTACATTCCACTATAAAAAGTAGTTCAACATATCATAACAATATCAATAGTATATACGAAGAATTATACCCAAAAACATATAACAGGACCATGACAAATCCAACCCTATTCCGAGCAATGTCTCTGATTACTTCCGTGCTCATATTAATCACACCCAAAAGTACCAATAGATGGATCAGTCTCATTCCCACGGTTGGATTATAATTTTTTTAATAAAATGATTTATTTAAATTTTATTCATTAAATAGTTTAAGATCATATTATAACCTTTATTCTATCCAAGTTTTAATTCGAAGCTTAAATTTTGAAACGTTTTTTTAAGAAAAAAGATAAACAAAAACTAGCATATTACGGGAGAAGTTCAGTAGATCTAACGAAATTGACGCATACCTTTCCTCATATACCTATTGAAGCTACGGTTTTATTCAATTCGATGGCTAAAACGTGAAGTACAGCTGACATTGAACTGATTTTTCACTTGACAGATTGTTTCGAAAATAGAAATCCGTTGTATCTGTTATTTGCTTAGGCGATGACATCTAATGTATATCCACAACGCAAGAATAGGAGCAATCGTGTGAGCCACTACTCACTATAAAACTTCCTCATTCCAAAGAAATATTCAGGGGCAGTGTAATACAGTGGGAAGAATGGAGAATTCAAGAAAGTTTTGCAGTATGATTGTACTGTAAGCGCTACTACTGCGGTATGTGTGCGTGTGGGGACTGAAGGAGTGCACAAACATTCCAACCCAGCAATCTTCCCACACTGCGTTACGAGTTGGAGTCCTCAAAAGACGAGGCGTGGAAAGCACTTGTGCACTCGCATTTTGCACATTTGACTCCAACCGACGAGAACTTTTGGAGTAGTCTCCGTCCTGGTAGGCAAAATCTGGAAGATGCGCAGGAGGATTTCAAGTGGAGAATGATGTACAGGAGATTGAGGGAGAAGAATGGTAATGGTAGTATTAATGGGCAGAATTTCTTGCAGGAGGTTCCACTGCATAACGTTCGTCTGAAGCCTAATACAATCTATGCTGCCGCCCAGCAGACGAATTTGGAGTACCTGTTGATGTTGGATGTGGATAGTTTGGTTTGGAGTTTTAGGAAAACAGCGGGGCTGCCCACCCCGGGAAAAGCCTACGGAGGATGAGAAGCCCCAGATGTCGAGCTGAGAGGGCACTTTGTGGGACATTACATGAGTGGCACTGCCTTGATCTGAGCCTCCACCAATAATAAAACCATCTTCGACAAGATGACCTCTGTTGTCTCTGCTCTTGCGGCCTGCCAGAAAGCCATGGGGACTGGTTATCTCTCTGCTTTTCCTTCTGAGTTGTTTGATCGTTTTGAGTCCGTCCAACCTGTTTGGGCGCCTTACTATACTATTCACAAGGTAAAAGCTTACCATTTTTGGGCGTCTATTATGTGAGATATGATCTATTATCAGGATGAACAAGCAAGAGAAGAGATTGTATCACATTCCATGATCTATCTATTATCTGGCTTGCTCGTCCCAATGATGGATCATGGAGTGTGATTTAAAACTCCACAATCCATCATTATGACCTTTTATCTTGCTCGCTCGTCCCAATGATGGTGAAAGGAAGCAAAGGTGCGGAACAACGCTTCCAACACTAATCTATGTGAGAGAGATTGTGCAAATTCATACAAATCATTAAACTGTTACAGAGAAAGAAACTCATTCAAATACACACATAAAAGATTAATACCATAACGCACAAATTTACTGGGGAAAATCTTTCCAGGTAAAAAACCCCACACCAAAAGCACGATACTTTGTATTATCAGTAACAAAGAATTACAATACAATAGCAGCACTATTCTTCTCCAAATGTTCACCAATCTTCGACAAAACAGGAATAATTTTGGCAGCATAACGTCTCAGAAATTATCAAGTTTTTCAATCTGCACTCAATACACTAAGACCTCGAATTATATCTCTTACAGCATAATAGAGATATCTTCACTCATACATTATTCGAAACATAACTTAAAGTGTAAAGTTTCAGTTACATCTTGAACGCAGCAATCACTCAAGTAGCAAGAAGACAATGGTTGGTGATAATTACAAACAATATAAAATATCTTTCATGCATCGAATTTGACATTGTTAACTCCACCGTTGAACTCTCATCCATTGCTGACTGTAAGTGATAAAATCTGCTTCATGCGTGATTGACAGTTTCAGTTAACTCTAAGTCTCCACCATCTTATCTCATCCACCGCGGACTGCAGATTAAAATCTCCTTATGCATGATCGATAGTTTCAGTTAACTCCACTGTCACCATCTCATGCACAGCTGGAAATAAGACTGACTCCATGCACTCATGTGTTTTAGTCATCCACCATTCATGCAAACAGGTTGAGACAATCAGTTATCTCAACAGATGGATCATGGAGTATGATATAAACTTCCACAATCGATCATCAGGATGAGCAAGGAAGAGAAGAGACGGTCTCTTCTCTTACTTGCTTGTCTCAATGATGGCTCATGGAGTGTGATTTAAAATTCCACGATCCATCACCAGGATAAGCAAGGAAGAGAGGAGATATGGTCTCTTATCTTACTTGCTAGTCCCAATGATGGATCATGGAGTGTGCTTTAAAAATCCATGATCCATCATTAGGATGAACAAGGAAGAGAAGAGATATGATCTCTTATTTTGCTTGCTCATTTCAATGATGCATCATGGAGTGTGATTTAAAACTCCATGTTCCCATCATCAGGATGAACAAGGAAGAGGAGATATGGTCTTTTATTTTGCTTGCTCGTCCCAATTATGGATCATGGAGTGTGATCTAAAACTCCACATCCATCATCAGGATGATCAAGAAAGAGAAGAGATATGGTCACTTATCTTGCTTGTTCATCCTCATAGAATGTAATCCTAAAGGTTGACAAAGATTGGAGTGTGATTTAAAACTCTACGATTCATCATCAAAATGAATAAGGAAGAGAAGAGATATGATTTCTTATCTTGCTTGCTTATCCTCACAGAGTGTAATCTTAAATGTTGACAAAGAAAAATCTGTTGTAATTAACACATCAGTACAAGTGATGAGTAGTGCATTGTATTGTAATCAACCCTCCAGTAATCTGTATTACTGTTATGTTATAGTTAAATGTATTGGTTCTTTACATAGAATCTGATTTCCAGTAAGTTGTACCAGTTGTTTTCTGTTGGGTGTTTATTTCCAGCTTATTATAACCACACTGTTCTGCTTGCTCTGGGATATTACTAGATCATGGCAGGATTACTCGACCAGTACACCTTGGCAGGAAATAAATAAGCACTTAAGATGACAGCGTGGATGGCCGAATACTTCTACATGCGTGTCAAAAATGTTATACGACGATGGACAATAGAGAGACATTGGACTTCCCTCAACGAAGAGACTGGTGGCATGAATGATGTTCTCTATCGCCTCTACACCATATCTGTATTCCTCTTCCCCTTTTACATCTGCATACTTAAACCTTACCTGAGATTGATCAATTATTTACAAATTCTATCTTACCTGGTATGATTATAAACTATAATCTTTGTGCAGGGAAACCCAAAACATCTCGAGCTCGCCCATCTTTTCGACAAGGACTGCTAGCTGTGAAGGTATTTCTCTACAGAACATCTATTTTCAATAGTGTTTGAAGTTATCTGTAAGACTGGCATTTTTAGGTGTACTGTTGATAAATGATTGCAGGCGGATACTGTTGATAAATGATTGCAGGCGGATAGTCTTTCTGGATTTCATACGAATACACATATTCCTGTGGTTATAGGCTCACGAATGAGATATGAGGTCACAGGCGACCCACTCTACAAGGTAATTAACTGTAGAAAAGTCAACATATATATATATTTTCAGTCTATTAAAATTAATAATAACTTTTTATTTATAAATATTAAAATTTAAATATATTTAATAAATTCTAACATTTATTCTGATTATGTTTTGATAGGAAATAAGTACATTCTTTATTGATATTGTAACTTCATCCCCTGTATGGGCAACTGGCAACTGAGGGAACTTCTATTAGTGAATTTTGGTAAATTTATCTTTAATTTTGAAATTCAAAATTAATAAAATAAAATAATTTTAAAAAAATTTAATTTAGAAATTAAAGAAATAATTAACTTTTAAAAATATTTATTTAATTTTCCTAAAAATTATAATTTTCAATTTAATATTTAACTAGCTTAGATATCTTAAATACATCTATCTAAAATAGGTCGAGAAGTCTCAAGGCACTTATAGTTTAATTGTTTTTAAGAATAGATAGGCACCTCGAGACTGATATCTCTCGGCATATTTTAGATAGATGTATTTAAGATATCTAAGCTAGTAGCATCCACAGTGCAACATGTAAAATTTTACTTTAGCATGTTTTTATTGTGTTTGAGAAAAGTATTTTTAAAGTGTTTTTATGATTCATTATAATTATTTTAATGCATAGCTTTCTTATACAAATTTTTTAAGAGAAATTATTTGATTTATTAGACAACTTTCATATACTCTACAATAATAGTAAGTGTTATTTTAATAGAAAGCTAGCCATAAACCCCAAACTGTAAACCCTAAATATACCCCTAAATAACTTTGGAATAAGTTAGGATTTAAATACCTGAATTATACTAAGTGGTCCTTTGAAATGTTGAGAGTTTGTATAATGAAGCCTAAAAGAGTGTATGTTGTGGATCAATAATTTTAATGCTCAAGAAAGGGAAAAATATATATTATTAATAAAAAAGTTAAGAGAATTTAAGAAATAAGAAGATAATTGAAAAAAGTTATAACATTTTCAGTAATGGTTGAGAAATACAATTCAATAATTTAAATGTTCAAGGTCGGGGACAACATATATATATATATATATATATATATTTTAAAATAAGATAGTTTAAGATATTAAAATATAGTTGGAAAAAATAAGATAGTTTAAGATAGCAAGGTGATAGATAAGGATGGCTAACAATGTGTGTCATCCCCTCCCTGCCACCCACCCAACTTGATTATTTAGGGATTATATTTTCCTTTGAAACCCCTGGCTATAGATTGCCCCTGCTCAAACATAGTTTAGCTTGGAATTTCCCTCGCTCTCCATGGCTACCAAGTTGCTTATGAAAACAATTCTAGCAGTTGGGAATAATTGTGATGTATACTCCCCACTAGTGAATTTTCAATAGGCAAGACAACTTATCAACTACTAGAGCTAACACAACCTACATAAAAATGCTAAAAATATTTATTGCATTTTCACAAATAGGAACCTGTACGTTAATTTTGCTAACTGAGTGATTTTTTTTGTGCCAATGCTTTGAATTTTAAAAGGTAAAGCATGTGCATGCCCAAATTGTCTGATGCGGTCAAGATTATAACTTTTTTTTATCAATAATATATATTTTCCCCCTTTTTTGAACATTAAAATTATTGATCCACAACATACACTCTTTCAGGCTTCATTATACAAATTCTCAACATTTCAAAGGACTACTTAGTATAATTCAGGTATTTAAATCCTAACTTATTCCAGAGTTATTTAGGGGTATATTTAGGGTTTACAGTTTGGGGTTTATGGTTAGATTTCTATTAAAATAACACTTACTATTATTGTACAGTATATGAAAGCTGTCTAATAAACCAAAAAACATCTCTTAAATTTTTTGTATAAGAAAGCTATGCATTAAAATAATTATAATGAATCATAAAAACACTTTAAAAGTACTTTTCTTAGACACAATAAAAACATGCTAAAGTAAAATTTTACATGTCATATTGCAGATGCTACTAGCTTAGATATCTTAAATACATCTATCTAAAATATGTCGAGAGATATAGTCTTGAGGCACCTATCTATTCTTAAAAAACAATTAAACTATAGGCACCTCAAGACTGATATCTCTCTATGTATTTTAAATAGATGTATTTAAGATATCTAAGCTAGTTAAAATAACACAAATACAATTAAAATCATCCAATTTAATTAATAAAATATTATTATTATATTTAACTAATTATGTTAAATAATATATATTAATTTTAACACAGTATTCAACCTTTCTTGATTGATCTCATTTATATCTTCATTCTAATCAATTCATTTCTTTTCATATTAACTTATTGTTTAATTTGTATCATGTGAAATAATAAATAATATTTTAAATTATATATGATTTATTTAATATCATAAAAATTTAAATCACAACGTAAATATATTAACAAACTTGCACACATTTTTTATTATATAAAATTCTCACATTTCTCTGATGAACATAGGTTATTCGTCATTTATTTCGTTGGACTAGAGACATGCAATATGCAAATTATTATGAACGTGTTTGGACAAATGGTATGCTTGGAATACAAAGAGGAACAAATCAAGGGGTTTATATTTATATGCTTCCTCAAGGAGTTGGAGTTTCTAAGCCTCATAGTTATCATGGTTGGGGTGTCTTGTATAATTCATTTTGGTGTGACTATGGCTTAGATAATAATTTTTTGTTCATTATAATATTTTATATATATATATAGTAATGCAAATAACAATTATATGATAATATCATAATTATATTAAAAACAATATATTATTATGATATTATTATGAGAATTCAATTATGTAATTTTTTGAGTCAAATTCATTGATACATGTTCCATGTTTAATGGGTAGTGGTTCATAAGAACTTATGTTTGACTATGAAAAACTACACAGTTGAATCCTCATAACAATATCATAATTTAACACGCTGTAGAAAAATACCTCCTAATATATTATTATTAATTAAAAATATTGATGTAATGTATTTATATATTATAATTATATAATATTTTGTAATGGTAATATATTTAATTTTAGTTAAAATATAAATAAATTAGAATTGTTTTTGATAGAAAATAAATTAGAATTGTTATCCATTCAAATAATTTTTTTAATTTTAAGATTAAAAAATAATTTAATTAGATATTAGATTAAAATAAATATTTTAAAATTTAATTGTTAAATAATTCAATAAAATGAAATTAACTATATGGATTATGAATTTAAAGTGATTACAATTCATAATTTTTTATGAAGGCGAATAATTAGAATAAAAATTAAATGTTTTAATAAGTTTTTATTTGGATGTTTACTTAAAATATAAAATTAAGATCTAAATAAATAAAAACATGAAATGGAAATATTAATAACTAGCCTAGATATCTTATATACATCTATCTAAAATACACCGAGAGATATCAGTCTTGAGGCGCCTATTTTAAATTGTTATTGAGAATAGATAGGCGCCTCGAGACTGATATCTCTCGGCGTATTTTAGATAGATGTATATAATATATCTAAGCTAGTAGCATCTGCAACACACAATGCAAAATAATAATTTATCACATATTTTGTTTTAAATAAATAGTTATAATACTTTACAAATTATGTTTCATATCATATTTATTCAAATGCACAAAGAGATGTGTACAATAGGAATTCATAATGAATGAGACAATTAATCTTTTATACCAAAAATTTAATATCAATATTAATAGAAGAGTTCACTTGAAAAATATATACATCACATAAAAATGTTATGTTTCCAAAGATTTTAGTCTTTCTTCCTCTACTTTTCTTTTGGCGAGTTGCTTTCTTGTCTTCATTTTTTTCATAACGATCATATGTAAATGTTGGTGAGATTCTAATTCCATCCAAAGACTTAACATGTGATGTAGCAACAAATCCCCCACCAAAATGATTGATCTTCCACCAAAACTCATGTTTGATTTTTTAGGATAAGCCTGGCGTAGTCTTGAATCAATATTTTGTAACAAATTTTGTCCAATAAAACTCATTTCATCAATTAATATGTATTTTATATGTTGAATTTCTTCTTGAAGACTTGTGAGCCTTGTTCCTTCAAATTCAACAAAATCTGCAATAGGTATTCTTAACTTAGTTGAATGAATTGTTGATACACCAATGTTAAAGGCTGCAACTCCAGTTGGTACTAGTAATAATAAGGGATAACATTCTGGCTGTGATGCATCATAAAGAGCTTGATGAATTGCTTTAATCAAATATGATTTACCTATTCTAGCTGTTCCTTGAATTATCATGTATAGTGGCACGACATCATCCTGTTGATTATAATATGACATAATAATATCAAGTGTTTTTTTTTGCTTAGCACCTAATGTTCCATATGATATAGTTGATAACATATCATTAGGTATCAGTAAGCCATTTTATTTCATAGTGTTGATAAAATTTATTGCATTATTTGTGTAATCTTCTCCTTGATATTCAACACTCCATGGAGTTTGTCTATCAATATCTCTTCTTCCTAACGTATCTATTTCTGTTGCATCCATAATCTGTCCACAGTGTAATCTTGATATGATCTCCCACTCAAGTTCAATTATATTATGATCATTTGGTAAATTATCCTCATCTTCAGAATCATTGTGATTTTCAATTTCATTTGAAATAATTCTTCGTTCTAAATGCCATGGATCATAATTGAGTGAGTTCTAATTTGATATAATTTTATTATCATCAAGTCCAATATCCCTTTGTATATTACGAAATGGCTTGTACAACAATAACTCTGACCAACAAAAATCAACCCACTTTTCTGATTGACGTGTAGGTATGGTGGTAAATCTTGGAAACACTCTTACAATAGCTGCCATAGTCCTTGGTTCCCATTTGTTATCTCTTTTTCTTTTGGGATTATATGTCCAAGATCTAGCTGCATCTATAAGTGTGATACTTTCCATCAAGCATATGGTCTGTCCATGTTTCCTTGAATGAAATGTTTTAGATGTCCATCATCATCATTTTCTTCATTTTTTAGCACTTGCTTGAACACCTCTCTTGAAACATTTAATGTAACAAATACTCTACTACATTCTACCAATGACAACTCCAATAACATATGACATGTTTCTTATGCTCCAATGTCTCTCTCAATGAGGGTTTCTGTTAGAAGTCTCCTATACACCTTTGATGCCGCTTCATATGGGTTTTCAATATTTGCAAGTTGCATTAAGATTTGATCATAAGTTTTTGAACTCTTTTCTTGTAACACCCTGCCACACAACCCTAGAGGAAGTTGCAATTAATTACTCAACGCACTAATTTTTTTTTTTGTTTAAGTACAATTAACATGCAAGTTCACCACCCATTTCCAACAACCTTTAAGGTTACAAGACTGAGATTACATTAAATCCCAAACAAGAAACATGAATTGAAACCATAGGATTTAATTACTTAACGAATTAAGAAACACATATATTCCATACATGATAAATTACATCAAAGCATAAGAGATACCACATGTTTTCAAATAACATAATTTAACAATAAGATTACAACTCTCATTCCCTGAATGAGGTAAATCCAATAAGTATGTTTACATATTACATTTTCCACCTCGATAACCAATGAGGGGTAATAAATTACAAGATTCAACTAAAATGAATAAAGCATGAAATGAAAATGGATCCCACGAGCTCTCCAGCTGGAAATCTCGTCCACACGAATAAGAAGAAAACCCAACGGAGTAAGGTGCATGTTCCACCTAGGGTGCTGCCACAATAGTGGTTTACACTTTTTGGGAGATCTTGATTTTTGCTGAAATCACATATTTTGAGAAAATATAATGATTTAAGCCTTGAATAGTTCCATTTAAAGGATTCCAATTAAATAGGTTTTGATTAAACCAACTTAGACCAAGCCCCCTTGGATAGAATCTCGCTAGTTTTAAACCATACCTATAACAAAGTCTCCTTTACACCTGTCAAAATGCTGATAAAAAACCACTTTTGATTTACCTTTTGGGGGATCAAATGAATTCATTTAAATTTTTTTTTTGTAAGTATGTAGTCCTTATTATAAGCTTCCAAAAAAGTATAATTTTAATTAAATTTAATTTGATTATTATATTTATTTTTTATTTCTTGTGAATGTAGGTTTTTTACCAAAAATCAAGCTCTATGTTCTGCACATATGGAAAAATAGAAGATTATAAATTTTTTTTTAAAAAATATGAGTGCACCATATATTAGAGTCTTTGATCCAAAAAAAAAAATAAAATTGAATTTTGATACATACAAATTTTTTTATGTGTTATACGGTCACACTATGTCTAAATTGTAATTGGTTTGACTTCGAAACTTGATTAAAGAAAACATATTCAATAAAAAACCATCTAACCAAGTGGAAGCACTAGATATCAGAGTTACAAATCTAAATTTGGAAGAATTAGAATTTTATCCTTCATGGAAAAAAAATTATACGTTATACGGTGAGCGTCACTTTTTGAAAATGTTGTTTTATGAAAAAAACTAGTTTTTGAGGGAGATGGAAAAAGAAGTGCAATATAATTCCAAAAAATTTGAAAAAAATATATTTAGAATCTTAGAAAAAATGTCACGAAACTCTAGTTTGTATCATCTTCAAATTCCTCATGGTTTATCCATTATAGGTGCCCGAAAGTTAAAATTTAGTTAAAAAAAATTATTTTAGTGTCCAATTTGGCCAAAAATTGTAAACCACTATTGTGGAATCACCCCCCAACCATGTGATACCCGAAGGCTCACCCCCCATGCTAGGAGATAGTAACAAGGATTCCTAGACAAGACCATCTACCTCTAGACACAGGCTAATACATAACTGAATTGAATCAAATACAAAGACAACATCACTTAACACAATGGTCACAATGCTTCCAGAGTTAAATAATTGATTGCATCACTGATACAAACATATTTCTGAATTAGGAGAAGTGTCATCACAATGTTACATGGGATATCCTGGTAAGTCTTCCTAGGCCCCGACCCCCATCTCGGGATATCCTGGAAACCTCTAACGACTCCCGACCCCTCATGCAAACCAATGCGAAATAAGTTATCTCTCGTAAAGATGCGATAATGATCTTGCCATTCCAGGCCTTCTCGTCCCATCCCAAGACTATACAAGCCCTTGCGTCCATGAGCAAGGAAAAATTAATCTTATTAAGTGTTTGATACTACCTAAACCTCTACTAAATTTATTTATGTTATCACTTGATTAATTAAATTACAAAGAGTTACCCTGACACCACTTGGTGTGTCAGCCCTCATTACAAGCCACTCCTCTAAGAAAACACATGGAATAGCTCCACAACCCAAGGGTACACAAGTGCGACCTATGAATATTAAATTCCTATCCACGACATAAAGTCAACACATCCCGTTCGTGATAACCGGGTATCTAACTAGATACATTGAGATGAACTACCCAAGACAATCCAAAGGTTGACTAACAAATTATGACAACCCACACAATTAAATGAAAACCCCATCTGGAAGACTTACATAGACAGATAACCCCATTTTCCCAACATCAAGAAAAAGAGAGATATCATAACGAAATGACAATCGACAATTCAATAACCTACTTTAGGATTTCCTAAATCCAATTAACTCAATTAACATTACTTGCAAATACTCAAAAGTAAATAAAATTACATTGCAACATTGAGGAGTTAAAAACTAATAATTTAATTCCATTTTTCTCAATTATACATAATAATCAAAATCAAATTTTAAATAAAATCCTTTAATTATAAAATCAATTTTTTTCATCAATTATAATAAAATAACCATCTGAGGATCAATATATTTAAATTTAAATATATATTAAACACACATATATATAATTGTATACTCAATGTATATACAATTATATATATATATATATTTAAATATATAAATATTATTTAAATATATATTTTAAAATCAATTTAATTCCCAATCATTTAAAATATATAATATATATTAAATAAATAAATTAAAAAAAAAACATAATACATATTTATATATATATAATATATATATTTATATAATATATATTATATATATTATAAATAATATATATATATAATATAATATATATTATATATATATTTTTTATATATTATAAAAAAAATAATTAAAAAAATGAACTAACAGCTGCGCAGCCACTCCTAGAACAGGGGATGCAGCGCCTGTTGGGGCGGCTACCACACAGCCACTCTCAGAATAGGGGATGCAGTGCCTGCTGGGGCGGCTACCACACAGCCACCCCTATGGGGCGGTTGTGGTGGCAGCACTACTGCCCATGGAGGTAGCGATGCTGCCTCCACAGTAGCCTCCCATGGGGGCAGCTGTGGGGGTAGCCCCCAACCCCTCAATTTTTTTATATTTAAATTTCAATAATTTTTTTTAAATAAATCTTTTATAAAAATACATCTCCCCGTGGTTGGTAACTTCCAATTTCTCCAAAGATAAAAATAAAATTCATATATATATATATGCATACATATAACATAATATATATATATATTATATATATATATATATATATATATATATATATATATATATATATATATATACATATAACATAATATATATATATATATATTTCCATTGTTTTACAACTAAATTGAGCAAATTTTCTACAGAAAACTATAATAGAAGAAATTCTTTTAAACACAATTTCATGATTCCAATTTTTGGAGATTTTCAAATCCAAACAGAGAGGTTTTTAATTTATTTTTTTTTTCTTTCCAAATTTTCTATTGTTAAACTTGAAAGTTTTTGTTTTTCTACAAACTTCTGAATTTCTTCCATGATTCAACAGGGTTTTCAAATTGTTTCCAAGCAAGTTTTCAAAATTGAAAATGCAAATTTTCAAAACATTAAAACAAGAAAGAACTTGAGATCTGAAGCTTGAAGAAGAAGAGTTGAGCTTCCCTGCAAGATGATTTTTCCAAAGCTCTTCCAAAGTCTTTACCCAAAATATAATAATGCATTCCCAAAACAAGAAAACCTCTATTTCCTTTTTTTTACAACAATCCTTTTTTTCTTCAAAATGAAATATCTTCTCCAAATATAGTCAACTTTCCCCAAAATATCCCACAACCACCATAGTTATTTCCCCTCTATCCATTTTAAGGATATATATATATATTTTTTTAAAATTTAAAAATCAAATTTCTTTTCAACATGACTTTATTACTTTTTTTTTAAATTTCTATTTCAAAAGGAATTTAAAGCTTTTAATAATATATTTTCAAAAATCATAATTTAAAACTTTAAAAATTTTCTTTTCAAAAGAATTTAACACTTTTAATTTCAAAAGGGATAACCTAATTCATTTCAACACAATTAATTTAATTAATCAATAAAATAAATCTAATCCAAGATTATATTATTTTATTAATTAAATTAAATTAATTAATAAATTAAATAACATTTCTAACATTATAACTAGATTTATTTAATAAACAACTTAAATACATAAAGCCATTTATTTACCTTTTTCACTTGCAATTAAATGAAATCAATGAGAGATGAACAAAGAAGCAACTTAACCCGACTAAAACCCAACAACACACTATGACTAGGGTGATGACATAGCATGAAAAAACTAGCTACTATCTTCCAATTGAATACCATTGGCCAATGGACATGCTCAAACCTTTGAAACCAGGTGGAGTCGATGTCCTGTACATGTAAACCTGCGAACAAAGAGTATATCGAACATACATATACATAACATAATAAAACACACCGTGAAGGGGAAATCTCGGAATTGCAGTGCGCTCACAAGCTAGTGGTGCAATTCTATCCCCTTCACCAATACAATATTACTGACAGACAAATCTAACATCAATAATATAATCAAAAGCATAAAGCATCATTAGTTCGAACATCTGCTAAGCTAATCCAAAGCATGCCATAATGATAACATCGAAGTAAAATACCATTACATCAAAATATAACATTCACATCGCTTTACAGTTTGCAATCAAATAGTAACCAAGTACCATAGTCAAAGTATAAACAGAAACAAAACATAACAAAGGAAAACACTGTCCGATCAAAAGAGCCAAAAATGGAGGGGTGCTACATTTCTGCTTTTGCTGCATACTTTGCAATATAATTTATTACATGTCTTGAAGGAACTGGTTGCCAATCTACATTTTCTCTCCATAACTGAAGCATATTATGATTATGTGTGTATACTCGATCATCATTTCTTGCAGGTTCATATACTTTATCTCCTGTGGTTAGATCTCCAAATAATTTTGATCCATCTAGATGTAATGGCCATGGTGCATTGTACCTACAAACAAAGAGTAACTTGTTAGCTTATATAAACATTTTAGTTATTTATTGGTAAAAAATATATGAAAGTATGAATATCTTACCTACAAACCATTCTTCCTCTTTTTTTTTGAAGGAAAGCACCCTCTTTACACATTGTGTGGCGTTCAACACAATTGAGCAACTCTTCATAGTCACGTGCCAAGTCTATTTGGCTTAGTTGTTGTGTATTTTGAAGGCATGGATGTTGTGTAAAATTTTGTAGGACCTTTCATTCATGATATAACATGTTTTATTAATTGAAATACAAAATTTTAAGTATCATATATTGCAAAAAGAATATATAATTGATAATTAATATTATACCTTTATGTTTCGTTGATGTGGGTCTCCCCGAGGATTCCATGCATGAACAATAAAATCAAAATATTTTTGAACATTTTTTATTTCATCAGCATTTCTCCAATTAAGGTTGTCTATGCTAGGTGCTCCATCTAACCATATGAATCCATGCACATGTGGTGATTCTCTATGCTGCCATTCATATCTTGACCAATAATCTTTTACCTTCATTCCCTTTTCATGTATTATTTCCTTGCAAAATATTGTATATTGTAGGTGCATGTAATGTGCCACAATATGTGGGTAGTCAATAATATTTTATCGTCACCATTTTTGTGCTTTTTGTGGGTTAGTTGGATGTGTCCTTGGCATTAATGCATGTAAATTTGTCCAATACATATTTGTTGCACTCAAAGTAAAGAAAATTGTTGGTGTTCTAATTTGATGCAATAGATCAGTTAATTCAGCTTGACATTTTTCCCAATAAGATCTTGTAGCCCTTAGCGTTGTACCAAAACGCATCAAACGGTAGGCTAGATGTGAATGAGGGACATTTTCCATATGTTCTCTTAACTCATTGATTGTGATTGGCATATCTTGCAAGCTCTTTTTGACAAACACTGCTGATGAGTTTTGTGCACGATGTCGCATAATCGTATGCATCATATAATATCTAAATTGTGGGTGTCTTCCAAAATGATGATCTCTATATCTGAATAAATTCTTAACAAAATCATGCAGATGAACTCTCCTCATTTGTGGTTCTATCCAATCACATCGTCAATCTGGAAATAGTGTTGGAAAATCCATATCAAGTAATCCTTCAGTAACATACTCATTCACTGGAGATGGTCCAATTCCTGGCCAATCAATTAGTGATCCATGATCTACATTAGGGTTATTTACCCATGCATGAATTAGTTCCATCTCTCTTCAAGAATTTGGTGGTTTAGAGGCCATTGATGTAGTGTGATTAATAATGTTTCCTTCATATATCTCCAATATTGGACCCACAAATACATACCAATTTGCATTTGAATCAAACTCCATATAAACAGAATTCAGTTGGTCAATTTTTTTTTGATATGAATTGCATGTAAGTTCACTAAGTGCATTTTCATTAATTTGAACATCTTTATAGAACCTAGATCGTGTTCTATTTTATATTTAAGTGCTCTATATACCCTCTCTCTATTAACTATAAAATTATAAGTTGTTCCATGTTGATCCTTTTTTCAAACAATAATGATGGGTAAATATTTTATTTGATATGGTAAAATTTTAGCTATTTCTCACTTGTGGAAAAATTATGGTATGTCCTTTATATTTGTATTTCCCTCCAGTTGCATGTGTTACTTGAAGTATTGGGATGACACATGCTATCAAAATTTCCTCTATTTGCATTAAATTTGCAAGTTCTAATGGTTGTGGACCAAAATCCATATTGTTTAATGCTGAAAATCGATGTTGATTCCTCTCTTGTCGACATCGATTACAAATAGGGCCCTCATGTACCCATACAACCTTCATTGTAGGATAAATCTCTTCACAAATATAACAAATACTTGGTGTAGAAAGTTTATCTAGTCCATGTCGAAATATCATTTGTAGAATTTTCAAATCAATCTCAATAGTTGTATTATTATTAACTACTTTTTAATCTCTTCTATTATCAAAATTCATTACATTTTGAAATCTATCATTTGGTGTTTGTAGCACACGATCTATTGTAACAAAATTCACCCCTTTAGAACTAACCTCAACATTCCCACGAGATTGATGATGTCTTTCAACTGATTCACGATTGCGCACTTGTATTTGTTGTCTTTCTATCTCATTTAATTGATCATAATGCATAGCTCTTTGAATTTGTGAATGATGTGTTATCATTCTATTTGCATGTTTCTTCTTTAATCTCTTCCATTGTCATATCTACCCTACGTTTAACACTTCTTTCTCTATCATTTTGGTTTCGACGAATCCTTTCTTCTTGTCTTTGTACATCAATAATTTGTTCACATCATTGTCTCATATTGTTCCGAGCATATTCTCTACTTTTTTCTCTTTGTTTCTCTTCAGTTGTAAAACTCCTTACTTCCTCTCTTTGTGCATTAGACATTTGTTCATTTGTCTCATATAATTTCGAGCATATTCTCTTCGATGCTCTCTTTGTTGCTCTTCATTTTGAAAACTTGTCCTTGGACGATGAGGCATCCTACAAATTTTAATAAAACATATTAAATCTATAAAATTGTTAAGAATTCATAAAGACACTTAATGATGTACACAATCAGTCTAAAACTAATTTAAATCATAGTTATCCTAAGAGAGAATGACAAAAATTCTCTTAGAGTCTCTTTATTAAACAATTCAAAATATAAATTAATTGAAAAATATATTAACTTTTGAATCCAAATGAGAGTTGAACCCACAACCTTTCGATTATAAACAAAACACACTAATCCATTGCACTACATATTTATTTTGATTTTTTTATGATTACAATTTTGTTAATTAATAACTTTTTCAATAAAATTAGTAATAAATAAATTAATTAAAAAATGTATTAATTTTTAAACCCACAACAAGAGTTGAAACCATAACCCTTCAATTACAAATCAAACCTATTAATCCATTGCGCTATTTGCTTGTTTTTATATGTGATATGAATTGTACGTGTTATATATGAATTATATAATTATTATGTTATATATTAAACTATTGTGTTATATCATAGTGAACATTATCATATAATAGATATTTTATTCAAAGATTATTTACTTACTTATAATAAAACAAATATTATAATATAAGCATTAAATTTTTTTTAATGAAATTAACTTTTTACCCTAAAAGAATAAAACTAAAACAAATTAATAATACATTTAAATTTAATATTAAATTACTTTCTTATTTGTAATTGAAAAAATATTATAATAGAATTACCTTTTTACCCTAAAAAGAATAAAACTAAAAAAAATTATTTACTTACTTATAATAGATATTTTATTGAAAAATTATTTAATTACTTATAATAAAATAAATATTATAATGTAAGCATTAAAAATATTTTAATGAAATTAACTTTTTACCCTAAAAGAATAAAACTAAAAAAAATTAATAATACATTTAAATTTTATATTAAATTACTTTCTTATTTGTAATTGAAAAAGCATTATAATAGAATTACCTTTTTACCCTAAAAAGCATTATAATAGAATTACCTTTTTACCCTAAAAAAAATAAATCTAAAAAAGTATTCTAATGCATAAAAATATTTTCACAATTGCAGAGATTGAAAACACTATAGCTAGAATACATATTTATTTGCACCACTTTTGTATTTATTTGCACTATTCTTAATTTGTTTTTAATCAACACATTCATTTACATTGTTTTTTACTTATTACTTACTATTTATATTAGTTCAAAAAGTTATGACCAAAAAGATATAATATTTAATAAAACACTTTAGTTGTCGACTTTTAATTTTTATAAGTTAACATTTTTTTTAATACGGTCACGCTCCACCCTCACTATAGGTTACACCTCTTGGCGTAATTAAAATATAAAAATAAATAAATAAAAATATTTGATATGATTTTTAGGAATTATTTATCTTTTTATAAATTTTATAATATTATTAATTTATAATGATTATTAAATTTTTATTTTTTATATTCTTAACAGGTGTTGAATCATTTTCAAAATTAGGAGATCTATATATTTTCAAGAAAATGGTGTAAATCTTAATTTGTACATCATTCAATTCATACCTAGCACATTTGTTTGGGATAGTGTTGGATTTACCTTGGAGCAAGTAGTTCAAACTTTATTTTCTCATGATCCAAATCTCAATATTTCAATAGAATTATCTTCATTTAAGGTAAATTCACATGCTTCAATGAAATATATAATTTAAACATATATAAAATTATTTTTTAAATTTCATTTTGAAATATCAAATAATCACTTATTATGTGTTTATATTTTGAAATTAATACTAAGTATTTTTCTTGGTTTTCTCATGGTAATTGAAGAGTGAAAAAGGCATCAATGAAGATTTTACTATAAATATACAAATACCATTTTGGACATCTAAAAATGCAGAGGAAATGTTGAATACATAAGCACTATCACTACCATATCCTGGTAATTAAGTTATTTTGTTTTTTAAAATTAGCAAGCTAGAAATTTTGACCTATGCAATTCTTTTTTTTCTTTGAGTATAAAAAAATTATGCGAATCATTCTTCTAGTACATTATCGCACTTTGAAGAAATCTTCTAGCACAATATTTTTCCATATTATTAGGTTGAATTTAATTATAATATTGCCAAAGAAATCTCTATTTGTATGAGTTTATTTCATACTCTTGATTTATTTATTAAAATATTATTTGATCTAGGGGAGACAGACCCATAGTGGGTCACCCTAACTTCCCCCCTCCACCTGGCGCGCCACGTCATCTGAATTAATTTTTTTTGACTTTTCCACATAGACGGTGACATGGACAACCTAAATATTTCATTTTAACACATTGGACATCAATTTGCAATGTGGACAACATGTTTGTTTGGCGGGGTTGAAGTTTTGGCCATTTTTTACCACTAATCGAAGATCGGACACACCATACATTGGTGGCAGGAAGTGGCATCGTGAGTTGTGCTCGTGATGCTGTGTGGCATCCAAGCAACTCACCACCTTTTCATCACAGACTCCTGCATTAAAGAGAAGTCTAGTCGCATTAAAGAGGAAGTTCAGACTCATTAACTCCTACTACCTCCTTTTGCTGGTTATCGTGCCTTGGATTTTTGTAGCTATGGAGCATTCAATGCTCTCCTCCTTCATACTCAACAAACCCTTTGACACCATTATCAACTCTGCTCTCCATGTTTGCTTGTTGCAGATGGAACCCATATTGGTTCACCTTGGTGCTGATAAGACACTATGCATCTGCTGGCTTTGCTTGTTTTTCCTTTGAACCTAGTAAGGATTCCTTATCCTGCTAAGGCAATGGCCTTTCTTTATAGCTCAAAAACAAAGAGGATTGATTTGGTTTTATTGTGTTTGCAAAGCTTTCTGTGCTCGTGCATTTAATGTTTTGGTTTTCTGCCTGCTTGTCTTTTGAAGCTTTAGTTTTCAAAAGGGTTTTGGGTTTTCACATGGTTTTTTAGTTGTTTAATGTTGTGTCACTTGTGGCTTCTCTCGGTTATCCTTTGACCCTGGTAAGGATATGTTATCCTGCTAAGGAAGCAAGGGAAACCTTGCAGTCTTTTAACCAGTCTTTTAACCTTTCTCATCGATTCCTTCCTTTTTCCATTATAGATTAGTGTTGGAAATCATTCACAAGATTCTTACATTTTTCTTTCACTTCAAGATTCTTCATTATTGATAATCTTGCAACTTCCACTACATTCCAAATATGGCACAAACCTCATTCCCCCACATTTGTCACAAGCCTTGGATGCAGTGCCAGTTGAAAGTCCATTGAGAAATTCATCTAGCTTGCCATCATTGTTAAACTACAAAACTTCCTTTGCACCACCAATATATCTACCCTTAATGAATAATTTGGGAACAGGTATAGGGTTTCCCATTAACTCCTTAAGCTCATTTTGAAACTCTAGATGCATAGACACATCCCTCTCATCAATTGGGACACCGTAGCTTTCAAGCACAAATCTTACTTTGTTGCAATCCTCAAAGTTCTTTTTGATTCCTCACAATGACGCAGTGTATAACACCACTCCTTTCTCTCCACCTGGTGGGAACTTCTCCTAAAAGCTATCTAGAGGGTTTTCCTTTGCTTCAACAACCCTAAGACTATGTGGAGGTCCTTTATCTTTCATATATGCAAACTCAGAGACTGCACATCTTGCGGCCGTAATTGCGGGAGCATTTTTGTCAAGTAGGTTTTCTATTTTTAGCGTGTTCTGAAACAAAACTTAATTGAGGGGGGCATTGATATTGGGTGTATCCAATCCCAATCCCTGCGTCTTCCTCAAATCTAATCCAACATCATTGCTAGTCTTGGCATCCAATTCTTCCACAATATGGAATGTAATGGTATTACTATCAAAAGAATTGATCTTTCCCCCAACACCGCCCTACTTCTACAAATCCCTAGACGTTTCCTCCTTAAGATTGTCTAGCACTTTGCTAACTTCAGATTGTGGCTCAGGGCCTGACTCTGACTCAAAATTCCCATAACTTCAATTTTGTTAGGATTGCACTAGCTTACAATAATTAACTAGCTTACAATAATTAACCAGAGTAATAGTAAAAAATTATCTATGCACTAGCTTACAATAATTAACCATGGGTATTAGTAAATGTCATGATCAGATACTGAGAAAGTCATTAAATATGACAAGCATGGTGTCTCAATCAAAGGTGTCCTTAAGTTAGACAAATAAGGAATTTTTCAGATTCTTATAGCACAATCAAACAATGTACTCTCTCTTTGTTCAATAATTTAATACAAGCAACCTTTTGGTTTTCTCTTTGCAACATTATTTTTGTGTTTTGTCTAATGGTTTTAACACATTTCTCTCACCATTGATCCAATTCGGTAGTTTTACTTCTACAGATTTATTGTGTCTTCCTTTGGTTTAATTCCTATTTGCATCTTAAAGTTTGATGGATACGATTATCTAATGCTACCTAAAATGTACATTACTACAGAGCACGATGCCCTGTAGTGCACCTAGTTAATTCCTGTTTACATCTTAAATTTCAATTCATATGACTTCCCATTGTTAGCTAATATGTACATGGTATAGTTTAAAACTTTTAGGTAGTTCATCTTAAATTTTAACGAATATGACCATTTATTGCTAGCTAATATGTACATAACATAGTTTCATCATTTCTAGCAAAAAGGTGCAAGACTAAACCACTTTGATTCAGTATCTTATAATGAAATTTGGTAGTTTGAGTTGTTTTTTATATGAAATATTTCCCAATTATTTTAAAACTTTAGAAACTTATATGATTTTGTCACTAACTCATTTGACTGCAAAATCCGACAAAACTGTTCAACGAAATATGTATAATTTGATGTATCGTCGGGTGCTTGTAAAATTTGATGTGTAATTTTCAAAATTTGAAAGTTTATCCCCGACGTTCGTCAAAATTTTGACGAACCTGGGGTTTGTCGAAATGTCAGCTATCATTTTCGTCGAATTTTTGACAAACATGAAAAATAGAAAAAAATCAAATTGTGGCCGACATAAAGAAAAGTGAGTTCGCACCTAATTTATTGCGACAGTGTTTTACTCTACTTGAGATAGTTTGTGGAGAACTAAGGATAATTTTCTTGGGAAAAATCAAAAAAAATTCAAGAAGATATCACTAGGTTGAGGGTAGTCATTATATTTTTGCAGAATTCAGTTGTGAAGTCAGATTTGTAGTTCCAGGTTTGAAAATCATATTTTAAAGCAACATCTCATCAGATTTCATTTTTAGAGGTTTAGGGTTTTGAGAATTTCATGTCCAGATTTTGTTTTGTGGAATCACCGTAAGATCACAACCAAGGAACAAATTCTTGTGACTGTAATTATGTGATCCATAACTCTATTGGTCATGTGGCACAATTGTTCTATAACAAATACAAGATGCATTCATGTGTGACCCAAGTTTAATGTGGCTATGTTGTGATAGAAATGGAGGCACTCATATAATGTAGTTAATCTGTTGTATAATGTAGGTGTCAATCATCATTGGGTGCATTCAGGTTGTCTCAAGTTCAACAGGTTAGGATGTAATTATAGCATACGATCGAAGAGTGATTACCTCTTGCTACAATAAAGAGCCTATAACTCGATTGATATGCAGAGTGGTTGTGTTATATCAATTATGTAGTGCATTCAAGCACAACCCATGTTTAATGGGATATTCTAGAGAGTGATCAAGATTTTCTAAAACTTATGAATGTTACTTGACATATATTTGCATAATCTCAAATTCCTTCAGAGGATTTTCAAGTATCAATGTATCCTATATAGGGTTTAGAATGATTTATTTTAATTAAAAAAATAAATAAATGATGTATTTCCTGTAATTAGATAATGTGGAGATCTCCTAAATCTTCCCAGCACACTATCCTCTTTGGTATGTATTCATTACTCCAGCTACTAGGGTTTTTCATGTGACATCTTTAATATCTTCATGACCGTGGCTTTTAAATAGATCTTAGTCTTTGCTTTAATCCTTTTCATGGTAACCCTTGAGTTCCATAATCCACCTTCAATCTCTTCTAAGAATGGTGTCTTAAGCTAGGCATAGTATGCATATAAAGCAAGTCCTTCATACCTACCATTGTTCCAAACCACCACTCACTGCCTTGCTTAAAATGTTGCCTCCATAAGCACAATAGCATGTTTTAAAATCATGGTTTCCAGTGATTGACCATTAAGGTCACCACTTTTATCATGAAGATACAATGAGATTTTTGTCTTCAAACTCAAGGCATTATGAAAGATAATATTGTGAATTATTTGCTATGTACGATTTGATTTTCTTGCACATTTATTACTTTGCTAGCTTCCTTTAAGACTGGGTATTGCACCCTCAGCTGCAATCTTAAACAACTCACTCACTATCACTTGAAGATTCCTTTCATGAGCATCCTTCTATAAAATCAAACTATGCCCTATAGATTGCCTACTTACTATAGGGGACTCATTGTTTCATGGTATTGTAGTTCTTAAGATCCTTCAAGCTTATTGACACTACTTCAAAGTCCACAAGGTATTATTCACTATTCTCCCATCTTTGATGAGTCTCAAAAAACTGCTCAAACATGCAATCTACTACCTTCATTATATATTAATGGCTAAGAAGAAACATTGAACCTATGATTACCACTATTACTTCATTTGGACAGTCATTCCTTGATTGCATTTTCCTTGTCTAACACTACCAAAAGTATTTGAAAAACCCTTAAAGTCAGCAAGGGGGTAAGGAAACTCACTGTTAAAATCTCCACTTTACTATGCAAGGTTTGAGCTTTATTATCTTGTCACTGCTTAGCCTGTTTTTGACTGTCACATCTCAAGTGACTGTCATTCTTCTTACCGTAGATTGCATTTACAAATGTCAGTAAGCTACATAGTGTGCTTGTTATTGGCTACAATCTTTAGATTGCAAGATTTTGTTATTACCTACAATGTCTCAATCTTTCTGGTATTGCAACCTCACTAATCCGCTATAGTTATTGTTTATGTTTCTACGGAGGCCTAGGGTTTGTACCCTAATCATGCTCTTACTAATGCTTCTGTTATTTTTATTAGGGCTCTCTCAATGTTGAGGGCTCTAGGGATAAGCTCGTCATAAGAAGTGACACATTGTATCTTTAACTAAAAGGATAACCAGACTTATATTAGCAATGATGATTTTGACTTGTTGCTCCTTAAGAATGGGTCACTTGCTCTTACTAGCTCGCTACCTCCATTGTTGTAGGAAGTTTGCAATCAAGTTCAATATTCTGATTTTAGGAGTCTTAATGGTTGGAAATCATAGTAAAATCAGAATTTAATAAGTTTTGGAATTAGTATTTTAAAGTATTTTTTGGGGTCATTAACTTTACTATCTTCTCTCTTTATGTAAGTGGTTGCATGCCAAATTTTTGGTGTAAAATATTAGAATTATTAGATTATGTTACCTATCTATGAATAAAAAATTATTGAGTGTGAGTTTGATATTTTTGAAGATCTAAATAGTCAAGCTTGGTAAAAAAAATCATGTCAGATAATATTAGTCCAGAACAAAATGAAGAGACACTTGATAGATTGTGGGCTAGATTGAAAAGAAAAGGTGATGGGAAATGTTATTATCCTTGCAATAATTGCAAGGGCTTAAAGATGAGACTAATTTTAATCACAACAGCTAAGAAACATTGTAGGCAACATGGTCACGTTGAAGGGGGGCATGATTATCGTCCATTGGTAAGTTGTTCATTATATGTGTTTATATTGATTGAATTTGTAAATGTTTATATCATTTTAACATTTTATATATATATATAATCACTTGATCATGATCATAGTTTATTTGTGTCTATCATTATTATAAAGGTGAGGCACCCTAGGGCAGATGATATGGATTATCACGGCCCAAAGAATATGGCTTTGCAAGTGGACAAACATGGAGCTGTGAATATCGAATATGAAGTTAATGATCCTATGGAAGAAGATGATCATGCACGAGAAAACACAGTTGAAAATGATGGTACGAATATATTGATCCATGACACATTTAGTGGCAGAGCTGATCATGATGATCAAGATGAATTTGATGATGTTCATGATTTACCTATATTTGAGAAGGCATACAAGCCCCTTTATGAAGGCTCCCAAACAACTCTTCTTTCTGCTATATTGTTGCTATTGAACTTGAAGGTTAGTTTATGAATGGTTTATCAAACATAGAAATCTCACGGATGTTAAGGTATGTCATATATGTCATCTTTTTTCATCTATTTTAATTGTTGTTAGTTCATCACTAGTAAATAAATGATGAAATATGTACCATTAATATTCTTTATATGAACAAATTATTTTTTGTTGTAGATTGATTGGTGAATTTTTTTTACCACCATCAAATATTTTACCTCGCTCATATCAAGATTTATGTGCCATTATGAAAGATATTAGAATGGAGTATCAAACAATAGATGCATGTCCCAATGATCATATTATATATCAAAAACAACAAGAATTTGCAATAGAATGCCCAAAATTTCATATTAGTAGATATCGAACAGATCAACTAACAAAAAAGGTGCCTTGCAAGGTTCTTCGTTATATTCTCATTATTCCACGTATGCAACGATTATTTAGGTACAAAAGATTAGCACAATTTATGGATTACCATGCACGAAATAGAAGTGGAGATGACATTCTTCGAATGCTTGCGGATGGTTCTGCATTTAGGGACATGGAGGAAAAATGACCACACTTTAAAGAAGAACCTCATAATCTCAGGATTTCATTGGGAGCAGACAATGTCAATCCATTTGGAGAGTTGAGATCTATTTACTTAGTGTGGCCTATTTTTGTTATCAACAATAACATTCCTCCATGGATGCCAATAAATAGGGAGCACATAATGTTGTCAATGATTGTTCCAGGTATTTGTTTACATCAATTTTCTTTAACGTAGTAGCATCTCATTTTTTTTATTTGTTGAATAATGACATTTTTTTCATTCAATAGTCATGTACATTAATTTATATATATTGTAGTAAAATGGTTATAATAATTATGTAATGTTTATGTTCATTCAACTAGGTAAGTACCAAGTTAAAGATATGAATGTATATATCGAGCCTCTTATTGACGAAGTTACTAAAGTTATGGAATGTCACTATACACGCTCTAGACCAATAGGACAAAGACAATTTCAATTCCATGCAATGCTTGTAAGGGACAATTCATGATGCCTCGTGGCTAACATTATTTTGTGGTATGTTATAACATTTGACCGCACTTTTAACAATATTTAATTTGATGAAGTAGATATCATGAATATTTTTAAAATAATCTATTCATTATAGTACTAAAAATTGACATATTTAATCCAATTATATATCATCTTGCAGGTCTTCAAACAAAGGGAAAATTTGCATGTCCAATTTGTGGTCCAAAGATGAAATCTCGTCGTTCAACAAGTTTAGGAAAGCAGGTGTTTGATGAGTATAGGTACTTCCTCCATAGAAATCATAAGTATCGAACTACTGAAAAACATCTTTTCAATGGGAAAGAGGAGACTACATCAAAACCACGAAGAATGTCACCTCACCTATGGAAGTTGGAACATAATAGAATTAATCGTCAAGGTTATACATCAGATCAAATTGTTTATCTATCATATATGATATGTTTTGAATTTATATTTTTATATTGTGTTGTGTTTACTCATATTGTAATTGACAATGATTGTCGTTGTTAATTTGTTTAACTTATATGCTTCGTGAAGGTCGTCAAGGCATTAATGGCTGGCTTCCACAGGGACTTAAAAGTTATCCCAGACAATTTAGTAGGTTGCCCTACTATGAGCAGCTACAAATTGTGCATTTGTTTGATACAATGCATATTGGAAAGAATATAACAGAAACGTTATGGAAAATATTGGATGGAAGGCATGACAAAGAAAAAATTGTAAAAATTTGTAGTGACATTCAGGAAGCTAATCATGCAATGAAAAATATCATTCATAAAGGAAGCATGGAGACCAATATAAGTGTCCTTCCTTGGTTACAATGAGCAACAAGCAATGCTATAAAGAAGTCATATGAAAAAATTATTTCCCTTACGTGATTTAAGTAATGTGAATATAAACCATATAATAACAAAAAAAGTGAATTTGGGTCGTGGATGAAAATGCATGATTGGCATACCTTCATTAAGGTAATTATTCTGGTATATTATATACACTTGTATAATGCATGTACTTTTCAGTGTATTGTGTTTACTACTTTTGGAAAAATAATGAAAAGATCATTTTAAAATTGTTGCAGTACGTTCTACCTCTATCTCTCCCAGACAACTTTGACAACAATGTCAAGCAATTTATATATGATCTTGGAAAATACATGAGGCAAGTAGCGTTATTTGTTTAATTCATTGTATACATCTTATAATTTCCATTTTTTTTACTTGTTATGTAATATACTATATATTTTTGTTAAATCTCGCTAATATATTTGCGCCTTGAATCACTTGTAGATGGCTGTCATCTAAAGAAATCCATAAAGAAGATATAAATTATTGGAAGAGAAAAAATCCTCGTCTAATGTGTGAAATGCAAAAGTGTCTACCTTCAACATTTTTCAATGCACAAGAACACTACCTCATACACCAAGTTGAGGAGATTGAATTGTGTGGACTTGTACACACAAGGTCAATGTGGATGGTTGAGAGAAACTTAAAATTTTTGAAGGCTTTGGTTAGAAAAAGAGTACATCCTGAGGGTTCTATGGTGGAGGGATATATGGTATACCAGACCATGGTGTACATTAGTGAATATCTTCCTAAGTTTGTAGCAAAGATCCATGCAAATCGCATTTGGGATCCCAACTCCATTAACAAATTCGAAGGGGAGTACTTGATGGGGAAAGGTAGATTGAGGAAAGTGAGAGGTAATTATAAGATGGTCATAGAGATTAATTGGAATACATTTTACATATGGTTTTTATGTATATTGTACTTATTTAATTTTTAATCTTCAATAGACATCAATTATAAATTAAGGTCATATATTGTGGTATTTAACTAATTATATGTTTTGTGAATTTAAATTTTTTTTGATACAATTGGTCGAGAGTGGGATGCACTACATTTGTACGTCACCAAAAATCTTGATTGGATGACGGTATGGATTGAATGATGTCAACAATTTGGTTGCGCATTAACATGGGAAGGTGTGGCTTCATTGGTTAAAGAAGCTCATCGTAATAGAGATTCCAATGCTACACAAAGGGAAATTGATTTAGCATATGGTTTAAGAGATAAACATGTGCGTATAAATATATTAATCACCCATATTATTTAATTATATATTGTAACTGAGGGTAATTTCTGGATTATTAGATTAGATCAATTAAATGTAAATCATAATGATAAAAACCCAAAGTAGCTACAAAACACAAAGGAAATACATGCAAGAGCGATTATACCTGATCGCTGAAGTCTCCATGATTCATTTTTGTAGCACCTTCTTGCTTGCTGGATAATGCTGCCCTCAGATTCATCTTTTGAGCAATCTAAAATGCCTAAGCCCTACAACAAGATTTGAAGGATTTGATATTGCCTAAATGCCTAT
>VDFB02166393.1:0-13933 GCA_007258455.2 Sequoia sempervirens | reverse complement strand
ATTTAATTGTTATTCATGATATTGGAGGGGCATTCAATAGACTAAGAACGAAGAATAATATGGATTTGAGGGATTTTTTCAATCTATTCACTAAAGGGATGGTGAAGTGCAACATAGAGTTATGGAGGAAATATGTTGCTATGTGATTGAGATTCCTCTCTCTTTTATAGTTTGAGTTCTTAATTAGAAGAGCTTCAATAATGTCTCATGTATTTTTCGAACAATATGAATTAAGTTCTCTCACCAATATAATTATGTAGATTGGCCAATGAAATATCTTTTTTGTTATTTATTGTGTAGTGCCCTTCCGTGATTCACCTCTTAGTGTTGTCAATTGGTCTTGCTTTTGACCGTGCTTCATGATCTAGTGTTGTTTGGTATTTATCTTAATTGATTAATAAAGGTTGTTTTGGTTATTTGTTGCATTAAAATAAAATTATTAAATTAATAGGGTACTTGTGATGAGTAAATATAAAATATATAATCATAGTTTATAATAAAATAAAATTATAGCGTAAAACTGAAGTTAATAAATAAAATATTTCTAGGATGAGTTGATTATTAAATGTAAATAAATTAGAGCATGTTTTGATAAATAAATTTGTAAATAATTATAGTGTAATATTAAAATAAAATAAAATCAAGTGGAAAAATTATAATTGATAAAAAAAAATCAAGGTGATAAATGAATACTTAGGTTTCTAAATTTAGTTTAGGTGATTTCAAACTAGTATAGAAATTAATTAAGGAATCTTCATTTTTTCTGTTGGAGTCAATTTCAATGATTGCACGCCAATAAAGGCAATGAAGTGGTTACATGTAAAATAGATTTTGGATGGCAGTTACACTCCTTAAAAAGAAAGCATAATGGGGAGTGAATTCTTGATGGTTAAAATAGAGGCTATATCTCATGGGCAAGAATCTACGTGCACCTGCTACATAATTTCATTCACAGGCCTTCCTCTAGTGATACACATTTAATGCTTATTTAGTTTTGGAAGCATTTTTTTGAATTGGTGTGACACCCCTCTAATTTGTTATGTTTTATTTGATAGCTCAGATACTTTGTTAGACCTTATTTTATGTTATTGTTATTCTATCGCTGACAGTGGAGCGATGATAGACTATATGGATGTGATGATATATTATATGCATGGTGATTATGTTTAATATGTGTTATGTTTGCATAGATGCTTAGTTGTGATGGCATTTCTATATATGCTCATTGTAGTTTAATTGATAAATTATTTTGTCAGTTGATGTGACATTGTATTAGTGAAGAGAATAGTATTGCATCACTCGCTTGTGAGTGCCCTGTGATTTTCGCAATTCTCTCTTCACGGTGTGTATGAATTATTATATGGATACATGTACGACATTGCTTTGGTTGTAGGTGTGCAGGTATAGGACAACAACTTCACCTAGTTTCACAAGTATGAGCGTGTCCACTACTCAACAGTAATGTTGATTGGGAGATAGTAACTGGTTAACCTTGTCAAACCTTTACCCTAGCACAGTGTGTCGTCAGTCCATGTTTTGGTCATGTTCTTTATCCATGTTGGTCTTGGTATTTTATTTATCATGCAAGTTTAAATTGTAAGGATTAAATTATATGTTGTGATTAAGTATTTAATTAATATGAAGATCTTAGTATAAATTAATTAATTAATTTAATTTAAGTTATTATAAAGTAATTTTAATTATTAGATTAAATGTGGATTTAATTAAATAAGTGATTTAAATGTGATTTGAATTAAATAAATTGTTTTTAATTTTAAATGCATATATTGGGAAAAGATTTCATAAATATCTTGGTTGATAAAGAAAAGATATTTGTTGCGTTAATTGGAAGTTAGAAGGGTTTGTTTTCTAATTGTCTTAAAATTGATTTCCGGAGAGATTGATTGAAATTTGTGAGAAAGGAGGAAGTTGGGTTCACGGGGAAAAAAAAAAGAGAGAGGTTTTTGGAAATGGAAGAATTGTTTTGTGGTTTGAAGAAATTGTAAATCTTAGAAGTTCTCTGATAATTCTAGGAATCTAGTTTGTTATATTATTGGTTGTGGATTATTTATGTTCTCTAGGAATTGGCAATTCTTCTAGAGGAAGCTTTGGCAGCTCTGGAAAATTGAAGATTAAAGGGAAGATCATAATCAATCTCCAAATTGTCCAATCTTATGGAACAGGTTCTTTATTACTTTGTTAATTTTAATTGGAAAGAGATAAGTTAAATTATTATTGTATAACAAATTGGAAAAGTTTAGAAGAGGATTTCTTTCATTTTAGAAGCTTTTGTTTTTTAAAGAAATTGATGTGATCGCTACAGCCTCTATAGAAAAATAATTTAGATCTTCTATGTAAATTGATTATTTGAAATAGATTGTTACAAAAGGAAATTATAGTGGAATTATCGAACCTTTGTCAAAATGGAATCGAAACTGTAGAAATTGTTATCCTCTGTTTCAAGATTATTTAATATTCCTCTGTAGAAAATTTCTTCTGTAGAAAATATTTGATGTGTTAGGAAACCTCTGTAAAATATTTCTACATTATTCCTGTAGAAAACTTTATGAGGGAATTTGCATAATTTGTCTGTAGAAAATTCCCTAAATAAAATTATATATATATATATATATATATATATATATTCTGTAGAATTTTTGTATGAAAATTAATGCCCTCCGAGCATTTTATTGTGAATTTTGTATATACATATTTATATATGTATACATATATATTTTAAATATATATATGTATACATATAAAAATAAATATATATTTAAATTATTTGGGGCACTGCGAAATTTTCATAGAAATTTTATTGAAAATCACTGTGAAATCATCACAATGCATTTATTAAAATCGCAGTTTACATTTTAAAATATATATTAAATTTTGGGGAGGCTAGGCTTACCCCATGCCTCCATAGGATGATGTGAGGCAGCCAACACCCAAGGACCTCCCTTGGGGTTACTGCATGGGTAGCCACACAGCCATTTTTAAAATGGCCTCCCATTCATTCCGCCATGAGTTATGACTTGGATTTTATCTTGTCTCTTTGTTTTAACATATATATATATATATATTTTATACTTATTTTCTCTATATTTATATACATTCATATTTATATATATATATATATATATATATACTATATTTATTTATATATATTTATATATTTTTATATGCATATATATATATATATATATATATATATATATATACTACTATATATATAAACATATATATATATATATTTATATATATTTATATATATTTATATATATTTATATATTTATATATATTTATATATTTATATATATTTATATATTTATATATATTTATATATTTATATATATTTATATATATTGTTGGAAGTTTTATTTTATTTTTAAATAATAAATAAATATATTTATTTAAGATGTTTAATTCGTTAGGTAATTATTTTTAAATGATTTTTGGAAAAGAGTGATTTGATTTTTTATAATTGGATAACATAGATATATAATTACTTAAAGAATGTTATTTAGGTGCATGCAAGCACAAGGAGTTAAATAGAAATGATTAGTTAATTGTAATTGTGAATTTGAGTTAATTGATATGATTAGTTGTGAAACTAAGAGTTAAACATTTAATGTTATTTTCATTGTTGATTTAATAATTGAAATTATGTTGGAACATTATATTTTTAGTTATGAGATATTGATCTATTGGATTTAGGAAATCCGAATAGTAGTGCTTTTAATTACATGAGATTGTTTATTTTAATTTCTAGTATTTTTGTAATTGGGTACTGTGGGGGATATTTGTTGTAGAGAAAATATAAGTCTTCCAGATTGTAATTGTGAAAGGGTTGTCATTTATGTTATTTTCCCTTGTGATTTCCTTGGGTAGTGCACGTAGTTAGATTCAGTATTGGACATCTGTAGGGATGTGTTATCTCTTGTGTTATTTTATTATCAGTTTGTGCATTGTCTACCCTTGGGTTGTAAAATGAGTTATTGTGTTATCGATAGGGGAGTGGCTTTCAACGGGGGTCGGGACACAAAGTGGTCCCAAGACAACTCGTGTGAGATTCAGTGTAATCAGTGGAAATTAAATAACCTACATTAGGGGAATTAGTAGTTAACACACTTAACTTGATAATTAACCTCGCTCATTGGCTCAAAGGCTTGTGTTGGACTTGAGATGAGTCGAGAAGGCCTGGAATGGCAAGATCGTTATCTTGTCTTCTCGAAAGATAATTGATTCCACACTGGTGTGCATGTGGAGCCAGAGTTCCTAAGAGGTTACCAGGAGAACCCAAGATGGGGGTCCAGACCTAGGAAGATCTCCTTAGGATAACCAATGCAACCTTTGTGATGACACTCCTCCTATGACAATAGTCAATTTGTATTGTATAGTGGTTTTTCTTGATTCAGTGATTCTAGAAGAAATGTAAACCTATGTTTTATATTTACTGGTATAGTGTGGTTTTGTACTTTTACTATGTTTAGAGGTAGTAGGTTATTCTTGGTTACCTGTTACTATCTCCTAGCATAGGGTTTGGTCCTACGGGTACCAAATGGTTGGGTGGCCTCCACCTTACACTGTTGGGTTTTCTCTTCATGTTCGTGATGGCAGGATCTTCTAGTTCGAGGAGCTCATGTGTTTCTATGGATTTGTACTTCTCTTATATTCATTGTAATAGTGGGGACACTCTATATTGTATTCCTTATTTGTAAGCAAGGAGGATTCCTTGAGTTGTAATTGTAACATTATGTATGATCTATTCATTGTTGAATTAAATGGTATATATTGTTTAAGTGGTGTTGTATCTATGGAAATATGTTCATTACATTTCCATGTTTAATTATTATGCAATGGGTTAATGCTTTGTTGTATGTTGTTATCATGAGTTAATTTCATATGCTATGTTTTAGAATAGCTTAGTAAGTTTTTTTGAAATTCACATGTTGATGCGTTTTGTGGCCTAGAAGATGTATGTGTTAGAGTAGTTTACTTCACTTGTCATTGTTACTCTTTTTAAGGAAAAAAATTTAATTACACTTCTATAGTGTTGTATCGTCCTCTATGTTGCGGGATGAGGTTTTACAATTGGCATCCTACATTCTCCATAACACCTTCTACTCTTTTCCTCGCAGGTCTCTTTGTTCAATGGATATGCATGTTGATATGTTTCTTTTATCAATTCCATTTCAATTTATGGAGGTAATGGAAATTATGATGAGCGCTTGGTAGGTAATGTGGATTGTGGCTTCCTTGTTTCTCTATACAGGTGATATTGCCAAGTTGATCTTCGGATGAGATGAGATGAAGTTTGAGATTACAGAGAAATTTGTGTGGGTTCAATAGCTTTTGTGTCAGTGTGTCGAGTTGGTGATGGTGTTCTCTTGCTCTGCATCTTTGTTGCTTCTTATTCCTAGGGTGCAGGCACTAATAATATACTTTTGGCCTCTCCTGCTCTCCACGACACTTTTTTTGATGTGCTACTCACCATTGACGAAAGAAAAGTGGGAAAAAGGGACGGAAAGTTGACCATCAGGGGGAATCAAAAAAATTTGAATGAGGAAACAAAATTTAAAGAGGATTCAAGGCAGAGACTCTGGAATAGAGAGGTATGACCTTAGTTCTCTTAGCGCTGTTAGATTTGTTTTGGTGTATAAGTTCTTGGCTATCATTTGGTTGGTATTTTGTCTTACTCCATGTGGCCTTGACAGATTAGTTTAGGGTGTAAGTCATATTCATCCATCATTTTTGTTATTGTTGTTTGACTTGGTATCTTTAGTATGCCTTAGCTAAAAGTGGTAGCATCCGACATCAAGAAGAAAACCCTATTCTCCATTTTTGTTTTAGATAAGTTGTGCCGCTAATTACTACAAATCATGTACCATTAGTGGGAACTAAATCTCTACTAAAATTTCCCTGAAGTGTTGTTTCACCTCTATCATATATTCTTCCTTGTAAAAGCCATTTATAACTGCATCATAACAAAATATGTTTGGTACAAAGCCTCTATCTCTTGCATTGAAAATTAAATGCAAGATCTATTGTATATTACCCTCTATCTAAACTTGAAATTTTTCCTAGGGATGTGAGAAGAGGGAAAGAATATTGGAAACCCTTTAACTCTTAGGCTTTTGAAGACCTGTCCATGTATTCAAGCGTTTCAAGGATGTGGTTTGACACTCTTGCTATCTTAGAAAAACATGATCTACTATCCTAGAGATTAATCCTTCTATCCTCCCCACTTTATGGGTGTTCACATCTCTTTCAAAGATTGATTTTCTTTTAGCGTTACTCCTTGATTATGCCTACTTCGTAGTAATTGAGTGCAAGTAGCTATATACCACAGAGGCAACTACATATTATTTGTTTATTGGTTCCAAATTTTTTCGACCTTCCTCAGTGTGGAATATTGTTCCCTTTATCACATCTAAAATCTTATTGATTTTTTAAGCCTTTCATTATCACCTTGAATGAGATGAGTCACATGAGAAATTATATACGCATTTATTCTCAGGTTACTTATCCTTTACGTGGATTGAAGTTCAAACTTAACTAATAACCGTATGTCAACCCAAACAATTAACCTTTTGATTCAATCCTTTACATATACTTCTATCTGCATAAAAATATTGTTCATTGTTTTCTTAAATCCATTTGAAATATGTCAAGATAAGCATTGTATAAGGCTGATTGTAATGGTTAAGCTCTCCGCTTGAATGTCTCTTAAGATTCCTCATTTGTCACATAAAAAAATCTTCTTAAAGATAGACATCTATATTTCAAAAACAAATAGAGAGAATTTTAACCTAACCTTCAATTGAGATCCCATCAATCCACTATTGGAGGAATAAATTCACATTTTAAGCAAGTGTCAAATCATACCGATTTGGTCAAGATCATAAGATATGTCTCAAACAAATCGGGTATGTTATCTCCTTGTTTTTAGGTTTTAATGAATAAAGTAGAGGTTTCTTATACCACTAGAAACATCTACAAGCTTACACAAGCAATGTACATGTGAGAGATAAATGCACAGACCTGGGATTTGGAAATACACATTTTGCTTCCTCTGGAATGGCCCAAAGGAAATGTTTGAGATCTTTGAATTGAGTGAGTGATATGTCTCTTATGCCTCAAAATAAATTTAAATATATATTTAGAAGTTTAATATAAATGATTTTTTTTTACAGTAAAATCTTATTATTGTTCATTTAAATAAAAAAGCATTTAGTAATGACTTTTATCTAAAGCTGAAATGTTGTCGCTGTAGTACCCCTCCTCCCTTACTTGCACGTACAGGAAATGCCTTCTCACCTTTGTTTTTGTGATGACATCCTCTTGGACTTCTGATCTCATGGTTTGAACCGTCACGTCATTGATCGATTCATCATAATACATTTGTTTTGATTGTCTTTCTGATATGATTTGATATATTTAGGCATGTTTGTTGATGATTATGCTATGGCATGTTTTGATCTAACTAAAACTATTTTTTCGTAGTTTGAGCAACATGTATTGGTTGGAGAATGGAAACAATCGTCTTCTCAGAAGAACAATGATATCCAAGGCATCCTTTGATGTGTCTGTAAGCTTATCTGGCTCAAATGAAGGGAGGCAATACATCAATCCCTGGTACTCAGGCTAAGGTGGAAGACTGAACGAATACGTTGATTGGGAGATAGTAGTTTGGTTCACCCTAGTTTAATCTATAACCCTGGTCTTAGTACATCATCTATTTTAGTTCAGAGTCATAGGTTTGTCTTGTATTTTCTGTTTGGATAAATTGCTTGGAAGTTAAATTTGGTTAAATTTAATGTTGTTTTTTGTGCTTTAAATTATTGGTATTTAAATTAATGTTTAAATGTGGAAGAAATTACTTGCTTGATTATTTAATTAATTAATTAGCTTATTTGGTTAAATGGTTTGATTTTAAAAGATAAAACTTATTTAATTAAATAAATAAATTAATTAAATTAAATTATTAAGTGTGTAAATAGTTTATTTGAAAATTAAATAATTATTTGTGAAAAATATATTTTGGTTATTAAATAAATGGTTATATTTTGGAAATTATAAATTTAAATTAAAATAAAAATAAAATGCATGCAATTGAAAATTGATTTTTAAATTTAAAATAAAATAATTATTAGCATGCAAATTTGAATTGGCAAGATTGCCGAGAAGTGGAGAAGATATTTTTGTAACCACTTCTTGACATGTGTGCCAGTGTGTTAAATGATTCTTGTTGAGAAAAAAAATTGGTTATGGAGGATATTTGTTTTGGATCTCGGGAAAAAACACAGAGGTTGTTCAATTTCCTCACGGGGAAATTATCAAAGCTTTTACAAAAATTCTTTGTTTGTGTAAAATTGAACCTTCTTAGAAATTGTTATCTCTGTATCTGGTTGCAAATTTGTGGAAGATCTTTGGCTTTTGGTTGTATTTGGGATTGTTCTCAGGAAGGACTTGTGAAAGGAAGTTACAGGCAATATCTTCTTCAGTCAATTTTCAAAGCACAGGAATACAAGTAATCCTCACAGTGAATCCAAGCTACATGGTGGAAAGATGCCACCCCCCTACATTACTCAGTGGAAAAGGTTGGGTTGGATGGAGAGGTTGATGTGCCACCAAAAGATGTTCATTCTGCCTCGGGCATGGCTCCATCAAGCGACTCCCAAAAAAAATACAAAGGAAACGAATACTTCCTCTACAACGGAGCTTGTTGGAGATACTCCTCCTCCTGACAAAGCCCCAAAGAAAAGCAACGGGGATCAAATTTGGAATCTTACTGATTCAAAGGCCTTGGTAGAAGCTCAGTAGGAAGGTCATCATAGGGTAAAAGATGGCAATTCAGGAATAACTTCCCCAAAGGGAATCCAAATTACCAAAGGGAGTGTAGAGGATTTGGGTAAAGGTGTGTCAAGGGAAATTTGGACAAAGGTACAAAGGAAAAAGAAGAAGTACGAGGTGAAATGTAACAAATAGCTCGGAACTCACTCGGTAGCTGGTAAAATGGGGCAAGATGCAATGGTGGGGATGAGGTCCCTCGAATGTGGCCTCACTGGTTCATAGCTCCAATCAAAAGTGGTGGTTGTTGCCCCTTAGCAATGATGCAATACAGAGTGCTACCCCATATCGCAGTTATTTAACTATCAAAAAAAAAAAAGGCATTTAGTAATATTACAAGTATATATGTATGTTTGAATGTGTATGTATTTTGATTTCAATATGTGAAAATATTTACATGTATGTGTATGTTCTACCAATTTTAAAATGGGAATTATATATATGTGTAAATATATACGTGTGTTTCTATTTAATTATGTGGGAATATAAATGCATTATTTTATTAAAAGGAGAAATGTTGTATTTTTAAACAACCTTATGAAAATTTTATATATGTGTGTGTGTGTGTATTAAAATTATGGAAATGAAATAGTGAAAGAAAGTTGACATACTTGTATTATGAAGAATGAATGGTTCTATTATAATTGTTTTGAGTTATAAATTTACTATTACACTAGTTTTGAGAACAAATGTGATTACGAAATCTATGTATTTTGTGTTGATTATATGATTGCTTCCTTGTGACAAATATTGTGTCAATTTTGGGATTATTTAAGTGGGAGTTATTGTGCAAGAGTTTAAGTTGGCTTCCAAAGGCTTGGGAGGGAGTATTGTTCCATGTATGGATTTATTGATGGTTTCACTTTGAATTTTGTATGGCTCTTATGATGGTTTCTCCTTGAATTTTGTATGGCTCCTATGAAGGTTTCTCTTTGAATTTCATATGGTTCTTATGATGGTTTCTCTTTGGAGGTGGTTTGGCCATACCTCAATTTGTGTGCAAGATGGTCAATATTTTGTACTATGTTTGAGATTGTGATATGTGTGTGAGATGATCCATGCCTTGCAATGTATATGGATTTTTATGATTATGTGAGCAAGATGGTTAATGCCTTGCTCTGGGTTGGATTCATGTGATTTTTTCATGTATGCAAGATGGTAAATACTTTGCTTGATTTTTAGGGTCTACTAGTTGCAAGTACGAGGAGTAGCTCTCAATGGGGGTTGGTGTCTAGTGAGAGACTGTTAGGGTAACCCATTGGTGAGTTTCTTAATTCAATGATAACCAAATTAATGAATTAGGGGGATGGGTAATTTTCATATAAAAAAAATAAATGGTAAAGCCTCGCTCATGCCTATAGTGCTCATTTAGGATAAGGATGGGTTGAGAAGGTCTTGTTGGAAAGATTAACTTCCTTGCCCTCACGAAAGGAATATTGGTTCTGCATGTGTCACCCTATGGATTCAGCATCTAGTGAGAGACTGTCAAGGTAACCAGAGATGGGGGTCGGCATCTAGACTATCAAGGTAACCCATAGATGGGGATTGATGTTTGGATTGTCAGGGTAACCCATGCTAGGACCATGCGATGACACTCTTCCCTATTGCATTCTAGCATTCCTTAGTTGTATGTTCTTCTTATGTTGCATATGTGCCTCTAGAAGTTGTGTATTGTTGCATATGATGTTATCTTTGTTACTGAGTTGTATTGGAGTCATGTATTGTCTCATTAGCCCCATGTCTTCTTGACTGCATGATGTAGTGGGACCTTATGTTATCTCCTAGCACGGGGGGTGGACCTTAGGGTTCCACATGGTTGGGAGAATAGTTTTTTTTCCTCCATTGGGTTTCCCTTGCTATTGTTCATGTGCATGAAGGATGTTCCTTGTGTAGAAAAAGCCAGTCCATGTTCCAGACTATGAAGATAGCCATTATGTTATGTTATGGACTTGTACATCTGATGTATCATCTATTGAAATGTTAATGTTTTCTCCCCACATATATTTTGTTGAAGCCTTGTTGTAATCAATGTATCGATGTAACAATTTTGATGCACTCCCTTGTAAGGTGACTTGTAATTATATATGTTAGTTGTTTATAAATGATCTTTGATGTTATTTATCTAATGTCATGTTCATGTTTATAGTTGTGTAAGTAATGCAGTCATGGAACCTTAGAGGACTTGGTTTAGTTTTATATGTTATGATTGTATCATGCAATTCATTGTTATTTCTCTTTAAATAATTTAAAAAAAAAATTGTTCCATTATTGTTGCATTTTTATGTTGTCCTCTAGGGTTCTATGGCAGGGCATTACATATTGTAAGGGAGTTACCCCTAATATAAACTTGCCAATAAATAAATAAATAAATAAGTAGAAAAAGATTAAAAACTAGCATAATCAACATATTTAGTTTCATAAACCCAATTTATTATTAAAATTCTTTTTTTATTATTATTAAGTAAAATATATATGTATTCATGTATAAATGTTCATCCCATATTATAGCGCTCCATATCACTCTTGATATTTTATTATCCTCTTATTATTTCACCTAAATACACATCATTTGGCTTAGTTAAGGGTCTTTCCTATCCTCCTATAGATGTACTACAAATTGATTCCCTGTAGGCTCAATGTGCTTCTACTAATCAAAACAAATGATGTGTAAATCAAAAAGAGTTTTCTAGAATAGGGTTAGGGTTTTTGTGTTAGATAATTATGGCACATCAATTTCAACCATGTTTGTAGGCTATCTCATGCCTTCCTCCTCACAAATATTATTCAAACCTAATACAAATAATGATGAAAGATACATATTCCAATGCTCAACATATAACTATAGGGAGGTTCTTTTATATGAATTTGGCTTGCATAATTCTACCTCCAAATTGATGGATGTGTAGTGAAAAATGAGAAAGATAATTTTTTATAATGGAATTGTAGCTAAAATAAATCCCTTTGGCATTTATAGTGGGGATGTAGGGCTATTGGCTTCCAAGGCATCCACAAATTCTAGAAAGAATAAGAATAATTTAGGCAATCAAAATTAAGGCATTCCCCTTTTCTTCCACCTTCCAAATCACATCCCTAAAGATAGCATGAATGTAGAAATTGTTGACCATGAAGAATGAATGCACTCATTTTTATTACAAGATTGTGGAGAAATTTGTGCAATAAACATGCCTATATCTCAAAGTGATATAAAGAGGTCATAGAGGAAGAAATAAGTATTTACCCCTACACTATAGGTTTTTTTATTCTAGATAATTTAATTCTCTCGAGGATAAGTAGGATGTGGTAAAAGAAATTCCTTTGGCATTCCAAGGTGGTTTATTATGCATCAAACCACCCAAACTTTGGTCCTATAATAGATTATTTCACCTCAACCTTCTTATGGGTCTATTTGCCATGCCTACCTCTACAATTTTGGGAATTAGAATGCCTAAAGACTATTAGAAATAACTATCACTCTATCTGAAAAGATATGGTTGACTACACATGTTCCACTTACATGTTTCTTAAGTCTGGAGATGGATCTATCTAAAGGGATTCTAAGTAAGATTTTTCTAATGATAGGTAAGAGAAGATGGAGGCAACTTATGAACTATGAAGCAAATAGATATTACAGTCAATGAAGCTAAAGAAGATTATGCAAATTTGATGGTTATAATTGTGTGTTTGAAGCGCATGGTGAGAACACCAAATAAGATGCATGACCTAACTACAAAGCAGTATTATTTGAATTCATTACCTTGTGGTTTAGGAGGATGGGCACAAGATTATATCATCAGAAAAGAACAACAGAATCTTGATGATGTTAGCTTTCCTACACTAAGAAGATTAATCAGATATAAGCTGGAGAAACAATGTCTTTTAGGGGCATTACAATTAAATAAAGATGAATATAATTATACTTGTAACTTGAAGGAATTTTGTAATCTTCCTCCAATTAATCAGCTTAAAGATTTCCAGCAATTGAGGCAATTCAAGAAAAAAGGTTGTGGTAAAAACTGCAGATGTAGAAATTGTTCCAAAAAGACAAGACACTACCATGAAGGAGAATACATTTTCAAAAGAAGTAAGCATGGTAGGCATAAAAAGCATTATAAGCCGGTTCCTTATCGAGGGAAAGAGAAACATAATCCTCCTTGGTTATTAAAAAAAAGAGATAACCAGAATAAAAGGGTCAAGTGTTTTATATGTAATGGACCCCATTATGCTACTAACTGTCCTAAGAAATTAAATCCTGGTACAAAGATTTATGCAGTCTTCGAAAGGGACAATCCAGGATGGGAAGTTGTACAATATACTGATCAATTACTTGATTTATATGAATTGGTTAGTCTAGTTCGAGATTCAGCAGCATGATGAAATCTAAGGTAGAAAAAAGTCTTCTTCTTCTGGCGACTTAAAATTGATGATTAGGATGAAAGTTTTACGGTATCTTCTGTTAAAACATACTCTGTCTGATATTAACACACAGATCCAAATAGAAAAATCTAAGGATCCTTACAAGCTAGCTGGAACTAGAGAAGAAAGGAAAAAAGCTATTCATTCACATCTCTCAAAGATGAAATCTTTAGAAAAAGATAAATTAAATGTTGAACAACAGCTACGGAGACAAAGAAAACCCTCAAAAGACAAAGGCGGGCATAGACCATGGATATAAAAATTCCGCCATGGCAAAGAAAAGACGACTCTTCTTCTTCCAGACATCATCGGCACTCTTCACCTGATCCTGACATTATTGGGATATTTAAGAAATTTGATCTTTTGCTCAATGATGTTTCAGATCTTAAAAGAATGGCTAAATCTCAGCAAAAAGCCATCAGAAATCTTTCTGCAGAGGTGGGAGAGATTAAAGAAATTCTTTTCAAAGCAGATGAAGCTGAACAACAGCAAAAAGAAGAAGAAACTACAGAACATAGCAGTAGCAGTATTGCTTTAAGCAGAGATAAGAATTATTCTCTATTGCTCGCTAACAATGGTAACTATATCAGGATAAATTTTTGCTTTCCTGGATATAAGAAAATTCCATTAGATGCTTTTGTGGATACAGGATCTTCAAGATCTCTTG